>JAMKCH010007830.1:0-59265 GCA_023653785.1 Ophioderma brevispina | reverse complement strand
AACCCCGGTTTCTTACATATTTGGAATGCTTACCAATGTATTAGATCACACCCGAAGTGAATAAGCCGAATACGCCATCTTTATGTAATAAGATGATGATTTAGTAGTTTCTGTCGTGCATGACAGAAAGTCAAAGCATGGTTTTCTATGGGGAACGATAACGATAGCAGGAAAGTTCAAAACAAGATTTGCGGTTTTCTTTTGCACTTGTTTGTCCAATAAACCTTCGAAACGTTCTCGGTAGGTGGTCTACAACCGATCCAGTGAAATTTGAGAGAAATTCGTATCCTAAAAAAATCTCCTCCTGTCACTTTAAGAAGTCCAATTGATACTGTCACTTTTCAATTTAGCATCACCCATTTCACACTCCTCATTGGAGCCAGGAAGGGTCCTAAACAAGTTGTTGGTCATTTTCCCTCTTCCCTTCCTCCTCGCAGCATATGACACAAGTAATTTCCTTGAGTGGTGCTTGCTGGGTACTGTGTGGCACCCACAAGTTCCACAGAGTCTGATGAACTAATGCCTACACTGGTGTTACTTGTTACCAGTATTGGTCATGGTCTAATACAAGATCCCATTCTTAATTGATCCTCATTAACACCTCTGTCACTAATGACCAAGTTGTTCAACTGATAAGAAGGAAAGTTTGGCTTGAAAAGACCGCAACAGCAGTGCATGAGCTGGTGAAGATTTAAGCCTGTCAAAATAGATTTTGGAATAAAGCTGGTATCTTTTCACTACTTGGATTTTGTTGTTAAATCCCTGTCATATGAAACATCCCTCTAAGCATGAAAGCAGGCAATATTGTGGCAACATAATACTTAGATAAAGCTTGATCATAAGGAATGGATTATTATGAATTAAGATGTGGTAACAAAGTTGTGAACAAATTATCGGCCCAAGTGAAGGGGCGGTGTAGGATCAATGTCTACTATTTTTTTAAACAAAAATTAGCCCTTCTACAATAATGCATTGGGAGGTAGTATGGGTATATGCCGCCTATAAGACTCTCATTTTCAGGTTATTTTTCAGTTCCAATGACCCCCATTTTAGGACCATTTCATTTCCAGAGACCCTACTTTTCATGTCCAAAGCCATATTCTACCAAATCTTCTTCAAAACACCCCAAAAGTAGATGGAAATTGTAGCTAATTTTCTGAAATTTTAATAAAACCTAGTTCTGGAGACCCCATTTTTTGGGCCTCAAATCAGCTCCAGAGCCTCAATTTTTAAATCCCAGTGGCACATACCTACCCCCCAAAAAAAGACCTGGAACACACTCTTAACTTTCTTGATGATGAGATTTGGGTACATTTTGGATTTTTTTTAATGAACTATAACTCAAAAGTGTTAACTGTAGATGATTTACATGTCAGGCAAATTCCATAAGGGGCAAAAAGATCCACTTTTTACTAAAGTGTTTTTTTTTATATAAAAGGTCCAAAATTTCAGAGAAAATTTGACTAGAAAGTCCAGTTCAAAAAGTAAAAAAAAAAGTTAGGGCAACTTTTAAAAAGTCCACTTTTTTGAAGTTTTATATCTCCCCTAAATAAATCCCGAGTATGGCCCTGGTCTAAACAAATATACACTGTTATTAACTCCCAAGGTCTACCACCTTTCTTACAGTATCTCTGATTGGTTCATTACATTATATAGCATGATATAACCAATGAAAATAAACCTTCTATTTATCTGTATATTGTTTGGCATTTCTCTGATTGGGCTATATGATGTATATATTTACCAATGTATAACCAGTAAAAGTGGCCTGTAGACCTCAGGTAGTTGATGTATACACACAAGTCCAACACAGTACCAAAGAGTATTTCTTTTTTCATGGAAATACCCTTTTTACCAAAGATATTTCCATGCAAATGCCAAATCTTCACTTTCCCCCTACAAAATCAATGTATCTCATAACTAAATACTCTTTGCAGCTTTAACCCATTAAACTGGCATTTATGGATCCTTAGCTTCGTACCTAACCATTTTACCCTGTGACAGTTAAGATGTTGATATTACGAGAAACTTCTCATATGTCTACACAATGTGTAAATCTATTTGGCCTAAATCCTTTTCATCAGTAAGAAATCACGCAAAGTAGATTTTCTGTCAGTGACTGGCAGGAATTTTGACACAGTAGCCTACAGCAGGGCTATGTAATCAGAACAGGCTCATAAAACATGAAATGCTACATCCGAAACTAGAAATCCTATATAGTTTATTAGTATCCAAATTGGCAAGGTTTCATCACAAATTAAAGAAGCATTTTGTGATCACAGCTCCCTTCCCAACTTCCTTATAAAAGGCCAGATTTAAATTGATTGGCACTACTAATACTAAAACCAAAGTTTTAAATACGGTTTTATCCCCGTAAAGGGGTGGCCGGATTCACCTCACATTGCAGCACCGCCATTACTCCTTACTTCATTTCACCCGATCAATACATCCTCCATCCTAACCAAATTAACCCTCCTACTTCCTCCTCACTTGCTTCTTCCAGTTCTTCTTTGGAGTCCCTCCTCTCAAACCTCCCACCACAAGCTCAAAAGCCCTTCTTATAACACATGCTTGTTATCCTTACCTCAAAAGCCCTTCTTAAAATCTTCCTCAGCACATACCCATACCAAAACGTACACTATCGCCTTCGCCAACCGGTCAACGCCTTCCAAACCCAAACATCTGCATCAAATCCTCAGTCTTTATCATGGCCATCAACTCAAACCACACATCGCTATCTTTCATTGCTCTATCTGCCCTCATCAGAATCCCCATATTCTTTTCGATCAGACACCACGTCTCACTTCCATACAGCATCACTGATCTACACAACTCGTATTACCACCATTCCTTTCATCTTCAAAGGCTATCTTTTGACCTGGCAAAATCCCACATTCCTAAACTTCACCCATCCATACCTTACTCTAGCTGTCACAGCCACCCTCGTATCCCCAACCCCACAATAAACCTTATCCCCGAGGTATGTGAACTCCTTCAATGACTCCACTCATCACACAACTTTTACCTCCTGTTTCCACATCCCGCCAGCTCCCTCTCACATCTTCTGCACACAAAATCTCTCGCCAAACTAGGGGGTAACTCTCTTCATCTTTGTGCATCTCCATGGGATCCCATTTCCCAATTTCTCACACCACACTTTGCTTTCTCTCTTCCCACACACACCACAGGGGTATACTTACCGCTACCACCTCCCTCTCCACCCCACTAACCAGCACTCGTGTTCCAAGGTTTACCGTAAGACCTTACTCTCAAAAGCCTTCTTCCATTGCCAATGAACTTCTACCTCAGTCCCTCAATGTCTCGCTATTAAAAGCAAGTCATCAGCGTACAACCTCTCACTCAACAAACCTTCTTTTGCACTCTCCCTGACTACATCAATCACAATTGCAAAAATCAATGGCGAAAGTAACAGAACCCTTGATGCCACACCCACCTTCACCTCAAACTCATGGGACAAATCAGGACCCCCCCGCTCTAAATCTTGTGTTGGCCTCCTTCATACAAGCTCTTCACTGCTCTAACCACTACATTATGGTATCTCTCTCTACCTCATCACCCACTCCATCACTTCATCGATAACTACCAAATGCCTTCTCAAAGTCTACAAAAACATATACAATTCTTCCCTTTAGCTCGATTTTCCTCTTGCAACCTCCTTAAAATAAAACAATGCATATATTCGCTTCCTTCCTTGGCATAAAACCCAAATTGCATCTACCACTTCCAATATATCCGAATTCTATTCTCATAGAAACCCTTCCACAATTTTCATTGCATGCTTCCAAACAACTTCCAACCCTATATGCACCACAACTCATTTGCATCCCTTTTCCTTTAAAAAATGGAAGCAACACACTCACTGCCTAAACCCTCCGGAATACCTCCTCAATCAACACTCTCTGACACAACTCACAGCATCACCACAATCCCTATCTCTCAACTCGCACTATCATCTCAGCACTCACCTCTGAGGGTCCAGATGCCTTTCCTTTTTTCATTGCTTTCTGGCCTTCACCATTCTTCCTGACTGACCCCTCTTAACTGGGCCCTTCCACCACATCAGCCTTCACCTTTGATCCATTCATTCTCTCATTCATGATTCTCTCATATGCTCTTTCAAGACTCTATCTCTATCTTCTCACTAAAATTCAACTTTCAATACTTCCACTCATACATCTTCCCCTCAACATCTCTTCGCCTTTTTAGTTGCCTTCAATATCTTATACACCTGTTTGGATTCTTTCTCAACTCACTCAACCCCTTCTCTGCCTCCTCCTCCATAGCCTTCGCAACCACTTTCTTTGCTCGCTTCTTTAACCTCTTATACCTTACTTTATTCTCTTCCATACTGTTTTTTCCTCATATCCTATATGCATCCTTCTTCTCGCTATCGCCTCTTTCATTCACCTCAGCATTCCCCCCCTGTATCTCTCCTGTCTTCTCCTCCTTTTGTTTCCTCCGCACACCTTCACACATGGCCTGTAACACCACCCTCCTTTAAGCACCCCCACAAATCCGCCACATCAGTCCCCACAAGCTCCCCACTCGCATCTCAAATTCTTTCGTGTCTCTTCTTCTTTCAGCTTCCATATTTTCCGCCTCTCGATGCACTCCCTTCCCCTCACCATCTTTTCACCTTCCTCTTTTCCACATCTACAACCACCAACCTGTGTTGCAATTCCTCCTGGAATCACCTTACATCTTCAGAAATTTTCTCTTCCTCTTGCCCACTAACACAAAATCAACGTGTCTCATTTCCCCCTGAGCTATATGTCACTTTCCTTTTGTCCTCACTTTCCTTTTGTAATATTTTCACAAAATATTAAATTTCTTCAATTTGCTTGCAAATGATAGTCTAGGCCATTGGAAGAATAGAGATATAAGTGTAATAAAAATAACATACCCAAAAACAGTTAGGGGCATTAATTAAGAGGCAAAAGACATACAGGTAATTTGTAGGCTAACTTTAAAATTTGCCATAACTTTAATCAACAAAATCTATTTCATGAATATCATTTCGTACTCATTGATATTAAAGGTCCAAGGCCCGATTGCTAATAGCCTCGTCCCCAGAAGCCCAGATTTTACCGGAAGTGGTCAACATTTTGGTATCAGAAGAAAGCTACTATTTTTCTCATTTACCCTGTGAAATCTTAGAGCCAAAGGACATTTGGTTTGGAAGTTATGAGCGAAAATGTGCCCCATTTTGGTCGACCAATATTAATTTTACACAGTACTCTATGGGACTTACAAAATCACGTTTCTAGCTCTCGCATCAAAACGGATTGAAATATCGGCGCGAAACTTTGCAGATGGGGTTTTGGAGTGAAGGCCAATATATTAAGATGAAAATTTCATATCCTTAAATCGGGCCATCCCCCTTTAAAACCACAAAGTTTACAGACCGGTCAAACAGGGTGGTGCCATGGAAATCAACTGTGGTGTGTGTTTTCTTGTGTTTAAACGCCATTTCCGTAGTCTGCTGAATTAATGACTATGGCAGTCATTTTATTATAAAATCATTCCATTACCCATAAGGGTGCTGATTTGGCTTTTCATTTCAGGTGAGGGCTAAGCATATAAAAGCTTTACAACCGTGCAAAAATATAGCAACCTAACTCCAACAAGGTACTCCCTTGAAGAAATTGGTTGTGTATAAGCCACACACATGCATGCACACACACATGCACAAACACACACAGCCATATCATATACTACCCAAGTAATTTCTATGTGCTTATCTGCAAGCAGACGACATGCGCGACAAATCGTGTATGTGACGCATTGTCAAAGCAGGTGCAGTGCAGAGAGTATGTATCACACATACTGATGTATGTGTATCCAGATGCATGTCAAATAAGATTTCTTTTAAATCCCTAAACTTTTCTACCAGACAGCAAATTGATTAGATTATAGCTGTGTATTGGGTCATTCCATGCCAATTCAACAAATCGAGTACACCATCACCTCATGGATTTCTTTCCTTTTTGGTGTATTGAAAGATATTCATGAGAAACTAAAATCCTGAAAATTTGAGCTCTGTACCTCTTTTTGTTTTCACGCTACAGCAATTTTAAATTTGACGGGGGTCACCTCAAAAACATGTACCGGTGTGAAATTCAATATTCAGAGGGCCATAAAGAACTACACCCCTCAGATACTTCAAACTTGGCATTCTGCAGTGGCGTACCCAGGGAGGGGGTCAGGGGGCACCAATTGCTGATGGAAAATGCTTAAGAGGGCCCCTGCTGAAGTTGTGTGCAAAGTTTCAACAGGTTTGTCTAAATGCCATATGTAGGTAAACAGGCTTCAAAGAACTCTAACTTTCAACTAATATCAGACAAAAGTTCCATTGAAATGTACACAGAATTATGAAACTTGCAACCTGGTAGTCAAGTTGAGTTGTTTTAAGGATTTGAATCCAAGTTTGACCTTTAGAACTCTAACAATGAAATGAAATCAATATTATATAACTCTTATTAAACACCCTGATCTAGGTATGGACCAATTTCAGCTTGGTGTCTTGTTTGGTAAGGAATTTCATAATACTTTAATTATTCTAATGAGTTATATAGTAAAAAGTGAACTGTACAAGTTAATACCCAGGTTGCAAAGTTCAGGTTTCCTGTGGTTTCAATGGAATTCTTTCAAAAACTGCGAGAACCTGAAGTAGGGCTTTTGAAGACAGTTACTTATAGAAGACACTTAGACACCACAATGAAACTTTGCCAAAATATTAGGCAAAGGACCTCCTCCAAAATATTTCAGCAGAAATTTTGGGGCAGAAGTCTGACATTGGTTTTTAGGGGGGCCAGTCAGGTCAAATTAGAATTTTTGCGACAACTATATCTATTCCCAATTAAAGCTGATATAAGTATGAGATTGTACACAAGGGTGGAGTATTCAAGTTAAGCTTTCATCAGCCCAACTTTGGAAGTTATATCACTCTTACTTTTTGACTTATGGCCCCCAAGTATGGTCCGAGTGGGTTTTTGCGGCCATTTTTGACCCCTGATTTTACATTGGGGCAAGGTGCATTTTTTTCTGTTCACATATTTGCTATCTGCAGCAACAGGTTATCCAGAATGCCAAGTTTGAAGGATCTGAGGGTTGTAGTTCTTTTACTTATGGCCTGAATATTCTTTGCATTAACACCGGATACAGTTTTTGAGGTGACCCCACCCGTCAAAATTTAATTGCTGTACGCGTGAAAACGAAAAGAGGTACAGAAGGCTCAAATTTTAGTGTTCTCATTATATCTTTCAATACACCAAAAAGTCAAATTTTAAATTGCTGTAGCGTGAAAACGAAAAGAGGTACAGAGCTCAAATTTTCAGAATTTCAGTTTCTCATGAATATCTTTCAATACACCACAAAAGAAAGAAATCCATGAGGTGATGGTGTACTCGATTTGTTTTTTATCCCCCTGGCTTGAAAAGCAGAAGGGGGATTATGCTATCAGTCAAGGCGGCGGCGTCTGCGGCGTCGGCGGCGTCCAACACAATCTTGTGAACGCGATAACATGAGACCCATAAGGGTTATGGTGATGTAACTTGGTGGGTGGGATCGGACTGCCATGCCCTTCATCTGATAAAAAAAAAAAAAAAAAAAATCAAATTTTAAATTGCTGTAGCGTGAAAACGAAAAGAGGTACAGAGCTCAAATTTTAGTTTCTCATTAATATCTTTCAATACACCAAAAAGGAAAGAAATCCATGAGGTGATGGTGTACTCGATTTGTTGAATTGGCATGGAATGACCCTATTGATTGCTGTCATTGCATGGTGGATAGTGTAAGATCATCATAGTAATTTGATTTCAGGGTGGGATCCAGGAATTCTCATTGGGGGCGTCATTTTAAAAGAAATGCGGCACCCCACTTGCTGCAGTGACGGCAGCCTGGGCGCCCACAAAAATTACACCTGGCATCCTGTGCTCCGCAAAAATTAGGGTGGCACACCGGAGGCACCCCCCACCAAATACACACCTGAATTTCAAAGTCGATTTTAAAAAAAAAAACTATATTGCAGTGGTCAAAGACCACAAATCAATGGAACTATCCAGGTCAGTCAGACAACTTATTTGTTGAATACTTTTATAGTTGCATGTATTAAAGAAAACAGCATAATTACATTATTACTATATTATACCTTTCGCACCTTCTCTTTAACATGTGCTTTATTCTTCTAATGGAATAAAGTACATGATATAGAATGGATGCGATGAGTATAATATAATTATGCCAAGAAACAATATTAGTTTAAATGACTTGACCTTCTGAACCAGCATAAACTTCTCATCAATATTCTAATTCATCAATCTCATCAATTGGTTTATAACACACAGGCAGCCTTATAATATATCATGACTGCCGAATTCTGTACACGACATGACAAGTATAGGAAAGATGGCAGTCAATAACACGCTAGATATAGGGGGTACAGGTAAGAGAAGATTGCCAATAGCTCCCACAATGCATGCTTCCAATGGAGGTTTTGTACAGGTACTGATGGGAATCGTTAGTGATGGCCATGCTAGATTGGACAGTATGATCACAAACTTGCATTTTAAGAGGGTTTCATCTCTAACGATTCACATGACAACCTGTACAAAACTTCCAATGGAAGCATTGCATTATGGGAAGCTACGAGATTTCTAGTGGTACAGGTAATCATGATAGGCTCTAATTGACAGCAACAGTCACAGCTTGTTATCCAAAAAACTGCTACTAAGTCACTTGGTATTGAAATTTGGATCCATCAAATGAGGGAAATGATTAGACGTAAATGGTAGGTAAATTTGGTTTTTATATTCATTTATGGTTTATTAAACAATGCATTTGTAGCCCTAAGGCTAAATTACAGCAAAGATACAGATTAAAATGCTATATAAACAACCTTAAAAACAACCATATAAACATACAAATATCAGCGAACATAACTACAATGAAAATTTAAATTAAGGTTATAAAAAAGAATTATTAACTTTATTGCATGCCGTAGAATCCATCAAATTTGATTGCACTGTAACTCACCAGTATCTTGCATGCACTCTCAAACACAATTTTGAAATTCATCCACTGAAATAGGCCTACATACAAATCACTTCACTCCTCACCACTCACTCACTCACTACTCACTCACATCATCTCACTCCACTCACTCACTCACCTTCACTCACTCACATCACTCCTTCACATCACTCACACTCACTCAACACACTCACTCACAAATGCACTCACTCACACACTCACTCACACATGCACTCACTCACCCACTCACTCATTCACTCCCTCTATCACTCACTCACAACACATACAAATTTTCTCACATCCCCACAAACTCAATATCCTATCGATGTCAAATTATGTCGTTATTGGCACTAAGATTAGGACTTTTGATTTAATGAATATTTACGGGAGCTATATCAGATTACGCTGTAGAATATTTTAGATACAACAGAATTGGACACTCAAGGTAGAGGAAGACAAAACACATTAGATATAACACAAATTTGCCATTTTCCCCTCAAACTTTCAACTTTTTTTAGCAAATTTGGACAATTTTGGCTTCAGATCAATTGAAGAGTGTAGAATAAGAAGTACCTACATGTTAAAAATAGTTCTAAGGCAAGAATGGTGTAATTTTATAAAATTGTCTACATGTCATAAACCTTTTTTGTTTTCAACTCACCTTTGGCATGTATAAATTAAAAAATTATACAAAATGATAAAAGGTGGAGTACAGTTCCTTAGAACTAAAGTTGTGGACTTAGTACTACTTATTCTACACTCTTCAATTGAGGAAATTGGACTAATTTTCCAACAATTTTTCAGAAAATTTCCAAAAAGCGACCCATACAACAGAAGTCTGAAAATGAAACCCATATTTGTGGCACGTCCCTGTATGATGATATGTTAATTAATTGAGTACCCCCTCCTGGTCATGTAACAATGTCGTCTAATACAATAAAGTAGGTTCTAGAATAAAACAACACTACCGACCTTTTATACATGAATAGCCTAAACTTAGACATTCCCAGGCTAAACCAGTCAGAATGTGGATTTTGTAGATACAGAACGACGCCAAATTGTAAAAAAATGAGGCCCCTTCTCTTTAGCTCTCCTACAATCATATGGTTTTGTCGTATAACAAAGGTTTTCTATCAGATAAACCTAACTCCAACACCAAGACTAGACTCTGAAGGAAGTGGGCCGGTTAGGTAACCCCAAAGCTCTTAACCCACCAAAATCTGATCTGCTGTCCAGAAACCTCAAAGGCAGAGTTTTGACTAAACCAAGATGAAGAAACAATATACATTTCAAGGAACTTTCCCAAGCCACCTTCTCAGAAAAAAAAATTACAATCGAATCCTCATCTTTATAGCCCAGGGGAAGGGGGGGGGGGCCACTCCCATATGAAATGGATATGGGTGTAAGGCTCACGCTTCCAAACCCAGGGGCATTCAGTGACAGAGGACTGAAAAATATACGGGTCTTTGGGTGAGATACAGCCAAATTGCCCAAAATAGGGGCTTTCAGAGTGACAAAATTTTCGAAAAAATGGGGCCGGGCAAGTTTTTTGCAAAATTTTCTAAAAAATAAAGGTCTTCGGGTGAAAATTTTCAAAATTTTCTGTCAAAATAGGGGTCTTTGGGTGACATTTAAAAAAAATATGGGGGTCTTTGGGTGACAACAATGCTGAAAAAGGGGTCTTAACAGCCTTACATATGCGTGGCTTCCAAGATGGGAGTGCCCCCCGGGCTTTATAGGGGTAAAACAGGCCTGTAATCAGGATTTGTTTGGGGGAGCAATTTTTTTTTTCTGTCAGCTTGGTTGGATGTACAAATATGAGGGGGGGGGCTGGATTTGTTTTCGTGGCTCGCTTCACTTTAAAACCACACTATATGCGTGGCTTTAGTTGCAATGCTGTTGGTGAACAGAACAACCCACCCTGGTTGTTCAGTTCACCCTTAAACAACTGTTTAAACTTTTAAACAGCATTTCTCTGTGTAGGGTACATAGTCTCTTCCCTGTTCTAAACATACTCTGACTGTTCCCATTGTTACTGGTTAATTTATGTGTCAGTGATTTCATCATTTTCCTCTAATTAACGTTACTAATCCCACAATTAATGACCTAAATAGTAAAAGTTGACAACAACAAAACAACAACACATTTAAAATTGAATTGGAGTTCAACCAGATATGAGCCAATTGCTTTGTCAACATGGGGATTCATAGTCGGCCATTACAGAAAGGCCCTTGTAGGCAAGTAAAGACATTGTAATATCAACTTAAATAGAAAAACTAATTTGTGACTTCATTAGTCACATCATCTTAATCTAAAACTAACAACATCACCTTTTCTTGGGAATCAGAGTTTATGCCTAGGTTAGAATGTTGTAAAGAGCCTATGTGGGATAAATTACCTTTAGAAGATGAAAAATAAGTAGCATGAACTTTTCTGGTGATAATCGGAGGAAAAACGGACTTATTATTTGCGGTTAGAAGGAGTGTAATAAAATTAGGCAGGATATAATTTGACATGGGGAGCTTCAGATGAAGGATTTCTCCATTATCATTTTCATCACTTTCCTGGTGAAATCGGGCCGCACTGACGCATTAACATTTCCTCCCGAATATGCCAATCTCTTTCCCAGATGGATTAATGGGCAGCTGAGGACTTATTATCATTGGTTGGAATTAAGATTGACATCTTGTGCTCTGTGGGAGAGACTTCAGAATTGTATTTTCTAATTTAAGGGACAAACACTGTGAAAATTCCTTCGACAAAATTTTGTATAGCGTTTTTGACAATTTTATCACAAATGGGATGCTTTTATATATTTGGCATGTAAAAAAATGGCTATACAACCCAATTTTTTGTGTAGCATTTAGCTTCAAAAATGGGTAGCACTTTTTGCTATGCTAACAGGGAATTTGCACACTGGCCAGACAAATATCAACAAGTACCCATTTAATTTAAAAACTAAGTCTTTTGCACTCTAAAAACTATGTTTAAATCAGGCTAACACTTTAAACCTTTTAAATTTTACATGTTTTATATTTTAAACATAAAAGGTATCAAGGCATTCTATGAATTAAGCTAAAATGTGTTAACGCCATTGATGTTATGATGCTTAACATATGTTCTAATTCAATTGATATTAACACTTCAAAATCTTCAATTAACATCATATTAATGTTTTGTGTTACTGTGTGTGAATCCACCTATACATTTATGTGTAAAAAGAAACACAATGCAGTGTTATGTTAAGTATGTTTGAACTTGACAGCAGTAAACATACTGCCCATCTTGAAGCCGCTTCTAATGAGTTAGGAATAATCTGGATTAGTGTCAAATCAATGAGTTTTTTCCTAATAGCAAAGTTCTATCATTAGGATCAAAATAAAAAATTGATTTCTAAAAAGCATTCTAATTGGGATTCTAAATTATAGTTGTTAGATTCTCAAGAAGTTTGGGCAGGAAAAGTAAAGATCAATAGGGCAATCTGATTACAAAATGGCCATAAAAACACAGATATTTTAACGTAAAACAAAGATTGCCCCTTTGTTTCTTCCATCAGACAACATCCAATTAAATTTTATAGATAATAGGTAGTCATCATAAATCTTACCTATAAGGGTAAATGTTTAAAAAGTTGATCCCATCGATGTTAATTGCCAGGTTTAACCTCACATACTTTGTATTAGGCGCGCGGAGTCATAAAGTATGTCCTACATAAAAAAAAAAATGGGGGTTTGTATTTTCGAGCTGAAGAATTTATTTTATGTGTTCATTCCAATACTATTGGGAATTCATAAATGTCTTTTGACTTCCTAACTACCTTAGTCACTTGAACTCCAGGATTTCTTAATCGGGGTCAGATTGCTGTGTTAACTTTGAAGTGTGTTAAGAGAGAGGAGAGCTGGGTATATGTTACTGCCATTATGCTAATATTTTGAAATATCTGTAATATCATGTTTAATGGTATGAAATAACACCTGTGTCAATGCCAAACTCTTGTAATTTTTGCCTTAAATTTCTATTGTTCATCATCGCGTGCCAATTGGTATCTGTAATGGAATGGTATCATGCCATAGCATAACCACACTACTCCACTTTAACCATATACTTTATCATTTTGGATGGCTCTGTAGTATGATATGAGAATATACTGGACGATCATGAAAAGATCCGAACGAGCCGAAGCGAGTTTTGGGATATTTTCTTACGATTGTGGTATATTGTCATATCACCCGAAAAAGCACCCATATTATTATTGTTATATAATATGAAGCTACTGTAAATGCAACACAATTTGCGAAGTGGGGTACAGTATTTACTTTCATGACTTTGCCATGGCCTACTAATTCGTTACCCCGACACCTTGACTTACTAAAAGCTTCAAGGTCAGCCTTGTCAAGTTGCGACACTGGACACCGAGTTGTTTTTTTGCCAAGATATAATCACTCAAATGTTTGACGCTTTTAGTGTCTACAGCCTGTGGTATATTACTTCTGTTTTTGTAGGATTCTTCCTTCCCATGTACTAAACCATGGTTTTTGTCATCTGTGTGTACGCGGCCATTTTCATTTTACGCCTCTACGATATCCGCTAAGCAACTGGAGCACCAGCGCAGCAAGCCTGAGCAATATTTAGTACACTCATAATAACGGTCATGGACGCTAATAAAGGAATGCACACATAGTGCTAAATAAGGCTACTAAAACCGTAATGAAACTAACTGCACGTAAAGTCAAAAATACTGTTTCAATGATTTTGAAAACCGTACCGTATTAAAAATATGCGGTATAGACGAAGCTTATATTATATAATAATATCCATCCTGTGTGTAAATAGAGCTTTGTATATCGATATTCACACTACCATCTGTAAGATAGCATATACCATATGTAGGGCCTGGATACAATAATTATTGTTAAGTTTGTATTTACCCTGCACTTTGGCGCCAGCGCTTGTGCATCCCATCACTGCCACTATGAAGTGAAAGAGTTTAGTAGGGTGACAAATCCCTCTTTATCCAAAGTAAAAATTGTCCACCCCCCATATCCATAATAGTAACACTAAGTTTGCTTATGCACTTTTAAGCCATGAACAAACCATGGGCTTATATGCACTTAAAATGAAAATATTTAGTTTTTTTGTTTATTTAAATAAACACACATTTGAAGTAAATTGACTTATTTGGCACATATACTACACTTAGACCAATTCTCAATTTGTTCCAGTAACCCACTACAGAAAACCTGAAAGTTAAAATAGGAACAATTAATTATTTGGACAAAATTGAGAATCAAAGTTCCTAACAAAAATTTGGGATGAAAATGCAAATGTTATTCCCATATTTTGACCAGAGGGACCACACTTCTCCATATAAGTGACATACCCATGGAACATAATCCTCATGTCCACCTCAACGTCGTTCTTTTTTTAATAAAAAACCCACAAAGTCCGAGGCGTGGAAAAGGATGTACTTCCATTTATATGAATATGTTAAGACCTCAAGATCCATAGTGTTCAGTCGTTGTCATTACCCAAAACCCTTTCATTTTGTTTCTAAAGTCTTGCCCATTGCCACCTCAAACTGCCACTTTTGATCGTCACCTAAAGCTCTCTCAGCAACGGTTGGTACCCTTGTATTTATGCTGAAACGTTTATCTTTACAATGAACTAACCAGTGCTCTATAGTGTGCTATCATCTCTTGCTGTAATAATCCCCTATACCTGCACTTTCACTGTAGGCCCTATGCTGCCATTTCAAATAGTTGGGACCTTACACGTGTTTATTTCTATGAGAGTTTTTCTTCCCATAGCCCGGTGATGCATCACTTTAAAATGTACTACAATTGCTTTGGATACACGTATCCTCGTCTCATTACATCAAGATGGTGAACCAACTGAAAGTGATTGTTACACAGCAGAATCCTTGGTCCATAATTATGTCATGAGCATCTTATGTTACCATTATGCCACCAGGAACTGGCACTTGGATGAGCATCCTCCTTTAAATCCTTTACTTTTCGCGGTTATCTATTTCCAGCCCTTCGCTGCCACAGAAAGACAATTTTCATTAGGTTTCACTAATGTCCCACATAAACAACACACGTTTGATCAAGTTTCTGAGATTTCACGTAAACCATTTCTCGACATATTTGTGGACAAAATCGTTCAATAATGTCAGTTTGTTTACCCAACACCTGGCCTGTCCCTAATTTGACTTAGGAGTCGTCTAGGTTCAGGTAGACGTTTATTAGGTTTGGAAATCCCAAGAACAGTACCATTCTGAGTAGGACTATCAGGGATGTATACGTCCGGCATTGAAGGAGCAGATGTAGAGTACCCAATCAGGTGTTGGCATTATAGTTCTACTGTTTCTTCAAGTGGTCTATGGTGTAATTTGGTGGCAATTGACGCACTCGATGATGCCCTCATCATTCGCTGCACAGTGGCACTACGTGTATACACCTGGTCTCGACAACGTGGAGGTTAAGAGACCTTCTCTATGGGGTGTGCATGTCTGACTGGTTGCAACAATATGATTTGTTGAGAGAAGTTTAGTTTGGGGAAAATACAGAACTTTACAAGAATTGAGAGAAACATGACCACATTGGCATCACAGAGTCCCCGCAGGAAACAGCAATTCATTGACCAATGACCATGAACAACCAACACAATCATCACAAATACCCACATCTTACGACAGTATCACATTCCTTCCCCCCTCGTTGTAATATTTTGCACTGGGTAAAAAATTTTGACTGTCATTCAAATTATTAATTGCAGTAAGCAATAGTACCTTCAGTTTTTTCCCAAAAGGAATATTTTCTTTTTTAGCATATTTTTTTATCATAATATTGGTTCAATTTTTTGGTATTTTGGAAATGAATTTTACAAAGCCTCTGCTCTGTTTGGCGTGATTAAAGCAACCAGAAAGGACTTACCCATGCTCATTACATGACGGAATATATTTTATATCTAAAAGAGCAATAGAAACTATTAACATCAAAAATTTGGGGCAAATAGCCAGCAAATATTGGGGGAAAAAATATGCGCCTAGTCTGTGTCCAGCCTGGGAACCTGATTTACTACTCTGTTACTGCCGCACAGAGTAATTAATCAGTTGAAATAGACGGGAGATTCATACTCTCATGCATTCAATCTTGTTTCTTTTCAAAGAACCCTGGTAATTAGCTAGTATTTCTCTGTGCTCGCATTTTGAATCAAATATACTTTTTTTTCAAATTCCAAAAGACGTTTCAGACAATATCTGCTTACAAATGTGTTAAAGTTAACAAACTACCACTTTTGCTCCACACAAAATCAATTGAAGAACTATTAATCCTCAATTCTGATAGGAGTGGATCATGAAAATGGTCCCATCTACTCTGTCCAGCAAAACCATTTGGAGTAAGGTTTGTTAGTTTTACCTAAATTTTAAGTTTTATATTTCAAAATTGCTTCTTTTGTGTTTGATATAACAGAGGCTTATCATTTAAGATAAATTTGTAATCTCTTTCTGTGGTTCCTTTAAGAAAACTAAAATGGAGGCAGGTGGAAAAAGCAAAGAAAAAAACAAGAAAGATGCAACTGACTCACTCAAGTTTGTGTCTTTTTATTACTATTAGCATGAAAGCACCGGATCTCCTTTATAGCCAGCTTCTACCTGAGCTGCTCTCAGTTGACCCTCGCCTTAAGCATTAAGTCAGGTCTCATGACATTGCTGTGAAAATCCCAAGGTCCAACTTGGTCTCCCACAGAAGATCATTTCTCCCATTCTCTGTAGGCTTATAGAATGCCCTTCCTGCTCATGTAGCATCAAACCAGGACTTGCAGAGCTTCAAAAGGGAGGTTAATCGCTATCTTGGAGCCAATCAGTCAGCTTTGCTAATTAGATAACTGCTGTTAATGCCTTGATTAAGCCTTGACGTAAAAAAAAAGTTCATCTGTGTTAGTGATTACTTATTATAAAGTTCAGCTTTGGCTCTCACTATACATGCTATATATAAATATGCCTTTTTGTGGGGAATTAAACTTTCAAACATATTTATTTTAAGAGTTAATTCTCAAATGACAAAAAGTTGATCCCATAATTCCTTGGGTGTTTACAGATATCTACCTTGGGAATGCAGTAACTGCACAGTAGCAATCAATACTTCAATCTAATTAATCTTTCACTTGTTTGACACAGATTGGAGTCTTTAATAAGTCAAGACTTTCAATATGACACACTTTTGATTTCAAATCTAATTTATTATGGAATCATTTCCATATGCAAAGTTATTTTTGAAGGTAAAAATGGAGCATGGATTTCCAGAGAGGTGTGAAGATGAAAGTATTTTAAATCTGGTTCATTTCTTGTGTGCTTTAGAAGTCTTCCTTGTAGAAATTAGTATAAAGAGCAAAATGTAGTTTGTGGCTCACATTATTATACTGCAGGCTTCTGAGGAGGTGGGGGCATACCATTTTAGCAGATGTACCCACTTTTTATGATATTTTAAAAAAATTTGCATCCTCATTTCTGACCAATTGTATTCTAATTTCATGGAGAAAGATGGAAGAGGAATGCTGGCCTAGGGGTGTAACAGGGATCAGTGTTCAGGGCAGGTAAGGGGGGATTTTCCCAGTGTGGAGTATTCTTTCCCAGTGCAAATACTGGTTTTCAATATTTTTTTCAGACTCACTTCACTGGTTAGTTCATTAACCCAAATTCTGTTCACCGCTGCCTCAAAAATCCGAATAGGGTAGCTAGTTTCATGTCTTGGGTGCAATCATCCAAATCCTCTCTTTGTTCCAACCTTTCTTGCTTTCCAATCTAATGAAGGGATCTTTAACATCAAAATATAATGTCTGGTACTGGAAATCTCAGAGGGTGCTTCATAACAGGCTTCATGTCTATGGTACTTGTAAGACAGGGAGTTTCATTGATGCATGATGTGAACCAAAAAGACAATCCATTGAAGAGGTCTTAAACATTCATCTCTGGAGATGGAAATCCAAGAGGGTAAGGGTATACTTTATAAGGGCCTCATGCCTTAGTATACACATGCGATAGATAGATGAAAGTAACCTAAAATGGATAGAACTACCTGAAGGCTTCTGCCCATATGGGCTCACAGTAGAACTTCTATGAAAGAGGGGCCAGATTTGGTTTACCTCCAGCCTTTGCATACTGGTAGACTTTCAAACTATGCTAAAGGACTATCTGATTGCCAATGGGGACTGCAGAGCCTTCTGTTTCCCTCTAAATATACCCCAGGACACACTGCAAAATGAACTAAACTTTCAAATGGAATGGAGATTGTTTGTAGAAAATACCACGGGAAAAATACAATGTATTTGAGGCATCCTTATGTATATCTTGCGTTATAGCGTGTACATTCACAAACTCTTGCCAATGATACACATTATGCAGAGCAAAATACACGCAAGACTGCTCCACTGAACAGTTGCCGTGTGGTGACCCATTAGGGCACATCATTTCATAACCTTCATTTTGAAAAAGTTCTTTTTACTGTAAAAAAAAAGTACACCCAACAATTTAAATGTTCAAATTTGAAACCACCCCCAGTAAAAATTTGACAACATAAACACCTTAAGAGTTAAATATGAAACCCCCCTGAAAATATAAAGTAACATCCACTCGAATTGTTTTTGGCAGCTCAGCAATATAGGCCTACAGCGGGTATATGGCAACTAGGGTTGCACACGACATGGGCACTTTTTAGTAGTCGACTAGTCGCCCCCTAAATTGTCGCGACTACGATATGGCGACTAGCAAAATGTCAAATTTTTGCGAAGTTTGAGCGTACTTCATTTGTTCAGAATACAGTAAAACCAGCACTGTTTGACAAGTATTCACGGTACGATTTTTTTAAAGGACATTGTCGGCGGGACACTGTACACACTTTTGACGGTGATAACAACAATAAAACACACTTAATTTCAGCGCCACGATTGTTCGCAGTTTTACGAGCCCACCAAAATGTCAGAATTTTCGCGCAAATCTGCGCTGAAAATGTGCCCAAATCTGTAATTACGCAATTAAAGGGTCCTGGTAGACAAACCATATCCATTTTACAAGGTAAATAAATCAATCTCGATCATGTGATGAAAATATGGAACATTGTGGCCGATATCCATGATCACAGCCGATAATTCCCTACGTGACTCTATAAAAACTATTATGTACAAGACCCCAAATATACCGCAAGAGTGTCAATCACATCACACAGAAACGGCTCTCCTTCATGCAGTTGTTCAGTGCTTTTGTGTCCCTTTTCCCGATTGAGTATTACAAAAACACTACCTTACCCCATTAATTAAATGGATCTTTCCAACATTGTGCATAAATTAGGGGTTTCTTCATATTTTTGGTAGAACATTGTTTAGGCCGTGGGCTTGCCCGAGGGCATAAACCACGTTCATACCGCAAATACTATGAAATGACCCCCGCCGTCATGTATACCGTACTTTTTTACTACCTATAAACATAAATCATTACATATCAAATTCAGTCTGAAATTGCAATGATTTTGTTTTTTTTGACCATTTTCGGCGTTTCTGCACGGCAGCCATGTATAAACGGGAATTTATACACGATCACTTGACGCGTCATGACCAATCGCGTACGCCGATTCATCTAGGTATACATGAACACATTTCATTCATATGTAACGAGGGGGGTCCTGGACATATAAAAAATCATTTAAGAATACCAAACCTGAGTTTGACACCAAAAACAATCGTGTGTTTTAATTACTAACGTAAGTCATTTTTAGCATAAAAAAAAACAGTACCTCGCAATATGGCCGCCTGCATTTAGCTTCATGCCCACCCGGGATGCCCCCCATGGGCCTTGCGGCGAATTCTAAACTATTACTTTAGTAAAGCTAAATAAACAATAAATATTTAATCTTACTGGTATTGCAAATTTAACGATAAGATTACAGGTTAGTGATAAAATTATGTGTGGTCCATGAGCTTAAATTCATAACCGGCAGTATATTTCAAACTGTTAGTTTACTATCTTGGGGAATTCCCAGCTCATGCCGCACATTCGCAATCAGCTCAGGCAGTGCAGGGGTGACCCCAGCGTCAAAGCAAATCATCCGGGGAAGTGGCCAGCTAAAATCTTGACTAATCATGGTTTTCTCCTACTCCATTGTGCATTTTATAATGATAGGCCTTACACCCAAGCGTCGGTATTTTGCCTTAAAAAAGACTTTTTCTCCCTCTTGTGCATGCTTAATGACTTCGATAGTGTAGCATAGCATGCACTGAATAATCCAAATAGGCGCTATTGGCAAAAAAAAGTTGTAGTCGTGACTATGGCCAATAGTCGCGACTCGCGACTAGAGTCGACTTAGTCGTCAACCCTAATGGCACATTGCCAGATCCAACAGTCTGGCCCCCGGGGGGTTCTCAGTGGGAAAGGTAGGTCGAATGTGCCTCCAATAGGGTCACATTTTTTCACCCCTTACTATAACAATAGGTCAGTTTTACCCACCATGCACTATCTTGATTGGTCATTTGTTTTAGATCATTGCTACTCATATTAATGGGTCCATTTTCATTTTTGGTCACAATAACTATGAAAATGGGTTCAATTTTTCAGTTTTCAGTAAAAGGTCACAATAAAAATGGCGATTTTTCCGATTTTCGGAAAATTACTATGAAAATGGCAATTTGCTAGAATTACTATGAAAATAAGCGAAATTTCAAAGCCAACATAGAAATGGGTCAAATTTGTTTGGCACCAACTATATAAATGGGTCCATTTTCATTGTTTGTGAGTCACAATTATACTATGGGGGGAAAATGTGCGTTCCAATTTTTCAGATTTTCAGTAAAAATCCACAATAAAATGGTCGATGTTTCCGATTTTCGGGAAAAATTACTTATGAAATGGCCAATCTTTGCTCAGATAACTATGGAGAATAATGCGAAATTTCAAGCCAACTAAGTAAATGGTTCAAAATTTTGGAACCAACGATATTAAAGGTATATTTTTGTTCAATTTAGCAGTTCACTCTAAAACTGCGACGAGTAGATTTTTTTAAACGCGCAGAAGACGAAACACCTGATACCCCGAATTTGAGGTGAGAACCCCCCCCGGGGTCTGGCCAAGTCCAAACTAAATATTTATACGCTCTCATGTGACACTGATAGCTACCTTTAAGTAGGAAATGCATAACCTTATTATTGAACTTTCGTCAAATGTCTGAACTTTCATCACCTTAATTGTCCAGTTCATCCCCATGAAACTTTAGCTTAGATCTTGTTTTTCAGTTCTCGGTTACGCAAAGTGCACCCAGAAAGATAACAACCGAATGAGAGAGGTTATTTGCATGACCGGCAAGTTCGAGCATCTTGGCTATATTGCAGTGGGTTGTGTGCGATCAAGAACCCTAATGTTGATCGTCCAAACAAACTCGATTACCGCATTCTTCTACCATAGGGAATTGGATTAATCGTCTATGATTGATTATAGAATCACTAATCCTGTTTACAATGCCACTTTTATTGGAATTACATCAAATGTGAGTTAACGGTCAATCACAACTTAATCAACTCTGTTTGCACTGGGCCTCGTTTGAATTCTCCTAATTGGCAACAAACGTGTGCTATCTTTGGTCAGATAAATTACTTAAGGATGTCCCTGCCATGTATTTCTATATTGATATTAGAGGCTTAGACCTGGAATTATGAAATTTTTGTATAGGGTAAACGTGGCAACTTGCAGAACATCTGTTAGTCAAATTGTAAAGCTGATCGTCGTCATGGTGAGTGCAACAAAGTCGTATGTGCAATAGCGCCAAGTGATACATCGGGGGCTGCCATGTATTAGGATAGTTTCTCTTTATCTTTCGTTGAGTCAGTGGCTCTTGAAATGGTTCTTCATGCGATTGTGTCGCCTGAAGAATCATTTCAATAGACAGTCTGACCAAAGACTTGGCATAATAGTAAATGTTTGACGGGAATATCAAATGGCAGCTATTGCGCTTAAAAACATGTTGCACTCACTGATGATTGGTTTTCAAGTACTTTCCTATACTTTGAGTAAATCAACCACAGTAGCATTTCAATATTTTTACAGACCTCTCCTGAATTTTCATTGATTTTTTCAAACTTTGAACTCAAAACACTATTGGATCCCTAAAATTTTTTTTTTAACCTAACACAACTAAATCTCACAGCCCTGAGTGGAGAAAAACGCATTAAAGAGACACTGGCACATTGAAAAATAGTGCACACTAAAATTGCACTTTAAAAAAAAATGGATATTTTGCATGGTTGTCAGGCTTTTATATACAAAGCGCCTCACCCGAAATGATTAAGACAAATCAAGCTTCCTTATGGGTAAACAGAACCGATTTTTAATTTACGTCGCCGGCGACGTTACATTCAGCAACACGAAAATGGCTTTAACACAAAACACGACGCCGTCTACAGTTTCCCACGCTATGCCACTGTTTGATCGGTCTCGTACCTTTGTGGTTTTAATCTCAGTGAGTACGAGTCAAATATTCAGTAATATCACATTGTTTGTTAAAGTTATGGAAAACTTAAAAGTTGGCCTACAATTATCTGGATGTCTTTTCATCATATAAATGTCCCTATCTGTTTCTGGGTATGTTATTTTATGTGTTAACTATACTCTGTTCTTCCAATCGGCATAGACTAGCATTTGAGAGCAAATTGAAGAAAATTTATGATTTTAGTAAAATGTGCCAGTGCCGAGTTAATCCAGAACAAGTAGCGGATGACGTCTCAAACCAAGACTCATATGGGCCGACACCATTGTTGCGTAGGATCACCCGGCGTCATAGGACTGGGGCCTGAAGGGCTTGGGGTTCGGAGTCCCACTAGAATTTGGAATTTCTTGTTCCCATCTTCCCTCACTCCTTCAGTCCCTCGGGGGAGGATAGGATAGAGAAACCGATGTGGTATTAGAAAGAGGTCACAAGTTGAACTTGTGTTTCAGAGTCTAGCCTATAGTATAGAGGAAGGGTTGCATTTTTATTTGGGCCATACATTAAGTAAATCTTTATATAATTTTAATGACATTGACCGCAGTCTTGACTTCAATCACAGTGCTATGCCTCGAGTGTGAGGAAGGGTTCAATTAAGGAAGGGTTCAATTAGTCGCTTGTACTAAATCTATAATGCCTAGTATTAAGAGTTTTGAGGTTAAAGGTACAGTCATTGTTTCATCCAACTACTGGGGTCAAGGAGGAAGGTAAATTGTAACTTGGACTATAAAATGGAAATCGACTGAAAGTGGGTCTAGAGTCATTGTGCCAAGTTATCATTATGGGGTATTCCAAGAAGAACAACTGGTGGAAATTAAAGGTGACTCAGAGATTTTTGAAATATTTTTTTTGTGTATTTATTAAAAAATAATCAACGAGAGACAATGATAGTTTTTTTTTTTTAAAAAAAAAAAAAAAATGCCCAATTCCAAAGTGAGATGAATTGGATTTTTTGTTTCGCTGCCGTATACATTTATGTGTAGTATATAGGATAGACTACTGTGTATAACAAAAAAAGTCGGATCTGGAAATATTATAACAATGTGTGATTTCTATATGAAGACTTCGATTCTGAGCTTAGCTATTTCAAACAGTGACTAGTTATGAAAACAAGCATTATGTGGATGCAAAAAACCACAATTTGTTTGAAATTGAGGGTGCCCTCCTTGGGAAATCTCTGAGTTAGCCTCAAGTATATCATCCCAAAGAGGAGATTGTGGAATGTGATTGTGGATCCACATGTGGAATAAACCGATATCAGGACATGATGAGGACATATCAATACGTAATTGTGCATATGTCGTGCATGTGATACCCACTAACTTGGCCATTGCTATTCAAACCAATGGAAAATGGAAGGTATAAAAAGTCCCGTGCAAATCCATATGGACCCGGTTGAATTCATTGAATATAGTGGAATGGATCACTCTTTATCCCACAAGGAAAGAAAATCATAATATCTAATGATATTCTTGCGGGATAAAGAAAATGGTAAATCATAGTATTCCGTCGGTCGCAGTTGTTGAATTTGGCACACACTCTCTGTGACTGGCGTGAAACTTACTATGGACCGTCTATGGAGTGCTGGAAGTTTTCTTATTGTAATCAATTTTTGATCTGATCTCAAGATATTTTCTTGAGATACAGCAGCAGGATATAATTTTTGATGATATTATGTAAAAAGAAATCATTTCAGTGAGTAATTTTGCTGCAAAGCGCGATTTTGTTGACTTCATCATTCACTCCAAAGGTAATCTTTCACTCCAGGGAGTAACTTGGAAGAGCCGTAATTGACCAATCAGGTGGCAGAATTCCAATTTGTGACATCACACCGACCGACAGAATATACCAAATATCTGTGGGATAACAGACCCTGCCAAAATATAAAATGAGACTATAAAAAAGGTACCCAACCTATTTAAAGATACAGCTAATAAATTATGCAGTTAAGATCTTGAGGCTTTACTTAGAATAATTGGAGAAAATAAGAGAATTACATCCTTCCCAGAATTTAATCTTGAATGGGTGCCATAACAGATAATATAAAACAACTTCCCAATTTTTCATGATGGTTTATTTTCACTACAACATTGATCAAGCTAAGCCAAAATAAGGTTCTGGAAATTTCACAGTGCATACTTCACAATGCTCTGTAGGCCTAAACCCATGTAAACCACTGCAGACCAGACCGTTGCATTGGTCAAAACACATCAATACATACTGCCATTGCAATGCCAACTGATAGGCACCAATTAAGAAAAGATTTCACTATCAACTTGATTTAATAGGATTAGAGAACTACAATGATGTAATATTCTGAAAATTGTGAACATTACATAAAGATTTGTTTTGGGCTTATTCATTTCATAGTCAAGGTCTAATAGTACTTAGGTAAAAATGTTAAACTTACAAAATTACTTAAATACACTATCAGTGATCCACCCAAAAAGAGTCAAGATATATTAAAAAATTTGCAGGAATGGTTTGAAAGTGAAGAATAAGTCTGAAGAATTCTCTTAAGTCTGATAGAGAGCAAAAAGTATCCCTAGGTTTCCTCCTACACCTTTTAACATGTTTAAGTAAGTGAGAATTGTCATTAAATGAATGGTTTCCTTCTTGGGAGGTGGCAGAATTGTCGGCTACAAACCCATAACCTCAATACATCTTGACAAATGGCTGCAGTGACAGTGACAACCACTAGCCACCATAGAGAATTCCGTCAATTTGGTGTGTGTTAAAAGTAACAGTGTTTCCAGTCTTCTGTTACATGCCGTGTTGGCAGTCTGTGAGAACATGAAAAGGAAAACTGAGAAATGTTGTCACAGACTTTTCTTTGTAGGGCAACAATACACTTAACACTTTGCCCATTGTAGAGTCCATGCAACTTTGAACAAACAAGTTGGCATTGGGTGATGTCTATTGACAGGTGCTTGGAAGGATCAACCTCCAAAGGGCACTGACCAAAGACTAGTAGTGTTTGTTCTTATATGAACATATTTTCGCCAAGTCCAGATACGGACTAAAGACACCACTGCAATATACTTTTACTCAATTTAAACCTGACGAGGGTATCATCCTCCCTGTTTTTGGCAAGTGTTTAACTTGCAAAACTGACATTGCAGGGTGGAAGTCTGTAAAAGCCTTGTAAAACACAGCCAAGAAAGCCAAATGTTTTCTCAAGCCCCACCTGACTTACCCTGGCTTTACCCCATGCCCCATTTAATTCAAATCAGCCTTGGATCCTATGTTTGCTTTGAAATGCATATCGCCCACAATTTTCCCGCTGGCAGGGAAAAGTACTTGTTCATAGATACACTCTCGGTTTAAAAGCTCACTGCCGTGGTTGTGTGTTGATACTGCAAGGACAGGATATCACCTATATGGTGACACAGGGAATAGACCTATTAGGTTTCTGACAGAGTTCTTCTCAACTTATTATTAACAAGAACTTGCCCTCACTTTTTGAAGTTTATACATCCCTACATGTCTTCACCTTATACGACTTATTGAATCAGGAAAAGATGAACAATCTACTCCTGATTGAAATGTACACTCAACCCTTTTTAAGTGTTTATGTCCTTCCAAATTTAGATGGGCTGGGATAGGTGAAACATTGGGTCAGGAAGGAGGTAAAAAGGATAAACAGGCAGTCGGTTCACCTGGTTCAATGGGAAGGAAATTCCTTCATACATTTGGATTGCTTGCTTACTGGGGATGTAAGAAATGCGGGACTCGATCTTTAACTTATGTAAGTGGAGTGTGGGAAGGGGGGAGGGGAGGGGAAGGAAAGATGACTTACATGAGTCCCAAGGGTGACATATTTTGTAGGATGACTGTTTCAAGGGATAGAGGTAGCCCCAAGGATTGATGACACCCTGAGAAGTGTAAAATGGTGTGTTGTATAGTTGTATTAGGAACAAAATGCTCTGGTACTAGGCATTCGAGTACATAACAAGGATGGTTGGTACAAAATTCAAAAATGATGGAGGATTTCTGCAAAAGTGGGCTGGGATTCCGGGCCACCTGGGCTATCACTTCCTTAGCTAGTGTTTTTGGAGTGGACCTCAATTCTTATGTGCAAAATTCACTATGCTCTAATTGGTAAATGATGCTGAAGGCATAATTGATTAATTAAAGTGGAATAAAAAATAACCTTTTTAATATTGAGATAAACGTTAGTGTAGTACATGGGTATTTCAACATTTTGGCAATAATAAAGTTGTCAAGTCAAAGAACCTGTCCTTTTTCTTAAAATAAATCTTGTATCATAGCTGGTGAAGACTGAAGAACTGCAAAACATGGCAAAGTGAATGACACACAATGTAGCTGTTTGTAGGAGGGAGACACAGGCTAGATTGCCATGTCATTCTGCAACACAAAGTAATCTACAAGTGGGCTTATACGGTTATTGGTTCTTGATGCATGTAATATCTCTACAGGCCCTCTAACCCCTGTGACAGCTGCTCCGATGTGACTTGCCACCCGCAAAATTTTCTTTTGTACCTGTAACAATCTTGGCACTGGCAAGCATCATAAGGTATTGTGATTCATTTGATTTCACTTAACCAGCTTTCAGCCTTCAGGAATGTCAGCCCTTGGTGATCAGGCATTTTAACCAGGTGCCCTATCTACCCCACGCCATAAAATGCTAATTGGATTTCAAGACTGATAGTTACTATTTTTAGGCATTCTGCCGTCAAAATATTGTTTGTTGTTACATCGGAAGTTTGATGAAGAGAAAACTATGACACATACAGCTGCCATTGTTGGGTCAAAGCAAGAACTTGTACAAAGGCAAAATAAGCTTTTGTCAGTTTAGTTTAACCTCTTGGCACTACCTGCCAATCCTATCTATTGGCATCTAAACAATATTGGATTGGTTACTTGGAAGGTATGAGCGTAATATCATATAGGCCTATTGAAAGGGGCGGATCCCGGATTTGAAAACATCCAAAAAGTTACCGGGGGGGCTGAAGGCTGAACTGTCCAAAATGGGACTGATTTTGACAAGATTTGGCAGATTACCGGGAGGCGCGCGCCCCTTCCCCCCCTCCCTAGATCGCGCTGATTGAGCAAATCAAGAAATACTGTTAGAATATGGTAGTATGGTTTTCTACAAGAGACATAGAAAGCACTAATTTGATGGTTATGAGAGGGCCATATTCCATTGGACAGATTGTATCATAGTGGTAGTGCCCAGGGGTTAAGTGCTTAGCTGCCAATTAGTTAGTTAGGACCTCTGTGTCTATATACATGAGACATAAGGCATATTACATATACAATTTCTTACACCAACCAAGAAGGATGCTTCCTTTAATTTTTTACCTATTTTAAAACCCAAACTGGACACTTAAAATGAATTCTTCAGTGTAGAGAGGGTAGGCCTAGGCATTATAAAAACAAAAAAAAAAACAAATGGCTGGATTTCATGGTAACTAGAATTTTCGGTATTGGACTGTGTCAGAAAGCTATGATTAACAATTCCACAAGCAATTTGTTCTGTTTCTACCCCCATGGTATAGTATGTATCTGTAGGGAATCTGTCCAGGACACAGAAAATCGCCGGTTCGAATCCAGCCAGGGTCAATGTTTTTTTATCCCAGGGCTGTGGTGCCAGTGTCTTTAGGGAAGGAGAAAAAAACTATTTTCAATCTGCTAATCCAGAGAACTGTAGGTTCTACTCAATCACATGTCACACATTCAGAATGATGTTTTCAAAACACAAGAGGAAAATACAGATGAGATGAAAAGGCGATTCTTTACAAGCCAGCCTCATTTTGAGATCCCATCCAGAAAAAATGCAGAAAATACAGCTAGCAAAGTATTATGTTCCATGCACATATAATAAAGCCAGTCTCAACATGTTCAAGAAAGGACATCCATTAGAGATAGTCTCATTCGGTGTGAATTTTGTGCAAAGTGGAACTCTTGGGGATAACTTAAACCAATACAATGCAAGCTTTGCTGCAACATACCTATACTTACTGCACAATTAAAATATCGGCTCAGTTTTGTCTCAAGTTAGAGGGAAATGTCATGATGGGACTATGTGTCACTTAGCATTTGGCTTGTGTCACCTTTATTGAGTATGACAAAATGTTTGCAACTCTTGAGGTCAGCACATTGCGGCGTCTTAGGTTGCTAAACTTGTGAAGGTGCAGTGACATCATCCTCAAACTTGAGAACGGAACAGGTTACAGGGATAAAAGCCATTGATAAAAAGTTCTTCAACAATTCTAAAACCACAAGGACCTTCAGGACTCAAGAATTCCAAATAAGGTGCGACTATTTCTAGGCTTAAAAGAGCATAAACAGTTTGAAGTTAGAAATAGGTTGCTGTGGGTCCCTTGAAAACCTAGTTAAAGTGGAAATTTCCAAATAAAATCAGTGCATTATGAGGGATGGTGTAAAACATCCTCTAGCGTGAACTAGGATTGTGAAGCATGAAACAACAGAGAGAATCAAGTGAAGCATCCCCCTTCGATGATAGAGGTAGGTGGCGTATCTTATGAGACTAAGGCAAACTCAATTATACACAAGGGAAATATGACTCAATACCACACCTGAAGTTACTTGTAAGAATTCTAAAATTTTGTCTACTACAGAAAATTGTTGACAACTTTTCTTGAGTGTTTTCTGATCAAATCTATGTTAAAACCATTTAAAAATGGGATTCTGAAGAATATAAATGTGCAGAAGTAAGTGGGTAAATTCCGGAAGTGTATTGTGAGTAGAAGATTGTCCAGACAGTACCCAAACATACTTCCTGATAGACTGCCTACAATGCTACTTTTTTTATCGATACGCATCCCTAACATGTTCGCTCACCTGGTTTTGGTTTCCCTATCGGCAAACAATATACGAATTCAGGCAAACTTCATTGATGGAATCTCCGTCATAATAAACATGTTATAGCAATTAAAATGTTTGGCCGGTTTTTTGATTTGATGCCCTACTTTTTTCTGTAGACATATCCCTTCTATCTCCTTCTATTCCTGTTTTATAAAAAGGGCCTGAAGGCAGCTTCTGGCAATTATTTGTTTCTTTAGATACATATAAAAGTATCCAAAAGAGGGAAAATTTGCAGCATTTTGACAATTCATTTTTTCGAGACATTTGATTAAGGTAGTAAACCGTCAATGTGTCATTTATAGAGCTCTATGTTGGCAGAACTATAAACTCAAACTCTTGCTATTGGTAGTCCAGGATCCTGGCTAGGACACCATTTTTAAATTATGGTTTTCTAAGACTTATAGTTAATAAAGGGGTGGGGGGTGGGGGGAATGTACTACAATTATTTGTTGACAGCAATATCAAGCCAAAGCCCAGAAAACCCTCTCCATTTCCAAATGCCATTTCATAAAATATGATCCACACAGAATTTTATTGTAACACTATGCCTACTCAACAAGATGGGTGTTCAAGATTGTGTTCGAGGCCTCTTTGGAGAGTTATTTGTTGACAAACTTTTACAATTGACCAGTATTTGCAAAATATCAAGGCAAACCTTCTTCTTGAAGATAATCTGTCAGCTTAAACACCCAACTTAGAATCAAGAAAACTTACAATTACAGAAAGGATCCAAGAATCTCAAGACAGAAATAATCTTCAGGACCATATCCAAACCAGGCAGATTGTAGGATATATGAGTTAAAGACCTCAGACACATTCGGAAGACAATACCCACAGGGTCTATTGTCCTCCAGAGACTTTTCCCCATTTCAGAGGTTCCCAGGGTCAATCACATTATGGACGATATAATGAAGATGGCCCTGGTGTCTGTCTATTGTCACATACCTCATTAACGGCATATGAGAATAGAACCAGGTGGTAAATTGTTCGAGATAGGAGCAGATACACAAGCCAAAGTATTATATGATAGTTGAAAATCCATTTTGCCCAGGGACGGATCAACTGAGAAGGTAGGTATATGGGTAAATAGTCTAATAGACAGGAGACAGGGTTTACTGAGCTGGGAGGGTATATGACCACTATTATGGGGAGTAGGACCTGAGAGACCGGCTTTGTCCTTATGTTGTAAGTCTTCTGATTCTAAAATTTTGATGTGAAAGACTACTTACCTTTAACATTGGGTCAGTGATTGCTAGCAGACGTTGGTAGTTGAATGGATAATTCAGCTATGTAAGTGTGCTCCAACAAATTTCTTTCGAAAACATGTTGAGCAAATTCAACAATGTGTGGTACCTATTCAATCTTGGAAAAATAGTTGGAAACACTTAACTGATTGTATAAATGCTTGACGTGATAACCATCTTAGGTCACTAACCCAAAAGTCACAGTTCAATTGCAAGCCTAATCCTTCCATTCGACCTTTACCTTCCCACCTCCATCATCTCAATGTTGGGGTGTGGCTGCAAAGGCTGGCTGACGACATGATCAAGAACAACTCGTTTCGGGGGAGAATAGGAGGACTTCTGCAGAATGGAGGCAATTCTTCAAAAACTACCACAAGTGTTCCAAACAATTTTTTTCCAAGATTGTAGCTAACCTTGTTGTTTTAACTCTATGCAGACAAAATATAAGTCATTGCAGAAATTAAATTGTTCTCAATTGTTTTCTACAAATATTTCAAAATATGGCATTCCAGTGATTGTTTTGGACTCTGCATAAAAAAAATGCATCCCAATGAGTCAAAACACGCTCAGTATTACGGCATGGTTTTGAGAGGCTTCCTAAATGCTGCAGATGCAGGTCATTATGGGAAGCCATCTCAAAAACTTCTGACTTACATGTTATATTACCTACCATACGAATATGGCAGGGATGAAAGGGTTAACTTCACAAATTGTGTAGAATATGCAACACGACACACATTTTGTTTTAGTAGCATTTTATTATTGAACAGTAGGGTCACCTTTAGTAGGTAGAAGTGATGAGAATGCACAATTGGAAAAGTGGTGTCTTATTTGAACTTAGAAAGTGACTTGATTCCATGATGGGTGCTTTAATGTTCGTTTGAATTGGAATGAACTCATCAAAACATGATGACATACTTTTACAGGTAACAAAAAGCTTCAGACATATGACAGGTGATCACTGCTTTCCAATATGTTCTTACTTAATGTTTACTAGCGGGAGACCCGCTAGTTGAGTGCCGGGAGCAATCACTGAAATGGAGGAGATCACTGAAAACAGAAGCGATCATAAACACAGAAGTGATCACTCAAGAAGGTGACACGTACACACTATGGCGACACATCTACAACCACATCGGTGAAAAACACACACGCATAGGAATTGTGACAACTCCTCAAACTCCCGTATGTAAAATACGTCATCCTGAAAGTTTAGGACTCCCCGAGATTTACAACATTTCTGAATTCTTAAACATTTTTAAGAACTCCAATTTTCGTTAGTTGCCGTCAATAGCCTGTAGTTCGTGTAGTTACCATTTTCAAACCAAAGAAACCGTTAAAACTTCTCCGTATATTTTACCAACCAAACCCATCGTTATATTCCCTAAAATATAATCAAACACCTACTCCTGTGTGTCCTATACCTGTGATTTCTTGTCCTACCCTACCAAACAAAGCGCAATAAATTGACTTGTTATTGGCCATTTTAAATGCATTTTAGGGTAAATGCTGGCAAAGCAGTTGCAGTTTTTACCAGAAATTTTTATGATTTATCAAAAATAAGTAAATGCTCTTACCAAATGATTTATTGTAAATTTTACAGTACAGTATTTTGTTACGGTAATTTTGCCGTCAACACTATTTTTATTGGTGTTTACGGTATTTCACATAAATTATACTTCACCGTCCAAATTTGGAAATAACCGTAATATTTTATGGTTTCATCACCATAAAAATACGGTGGATCTTGTACAGTGTATGATGGTGGACGACTGTCGCTTTGGCTCCCGCAGCTTCTTTTTCCTCTCTTTCTTCCCCTCTCTTGAAACCCCTTTGCTTGGTTTGTTTTACTGTCCTTTTCTTTCTGTCTTCCTGTCTCTCTGGGGTTTTAAAATTTCCACCTCTACAAAGCCTCTCTTCTTCTCTATTTTTACCTCTCATTCCTTTGCTCTCAATCACATCTCTCTCGCTCGCCTCTCTCTCCTCTTTCTGCATTCGATCTGTCTCTTTGGCTTCCGAGCTACTTTTTCGCCTCTCCTCTCTTAATTCAGTTCCCTCTTTGGAAATTTCCCTTTTTCTGTTTGTACCTGTTTGTTTTCAGTCGGTCTTTCTGGCTTCCTTCCTTTCTATATCCCTCAACATTTTCCCCCTTAACAAATTACGTTTTCACTCTCATTCTCCGTCTCTCCCTGGACCATCTTTCCTCTCCCCTCTCCCCAAATTTCATTCGGATGCATTCTGTTTCTCCCTCATTCCGTCTCCCCTCGACCATCCTCTCTTCGTCTCTTCCTCCTATCTTTCTCTCTCCTCTCTCTCTTTTTCTTTATGCCAATCTCTCCCCTCCTTAACAAATTACATTTTTTTTTTTCCTCCCTCTGTCCTTGCTGTCTTTTATTTCCTTCTCTACTTTGTTTTCGGTGTCTATGAATCCGGCGGACAATAAAAACTTCTACAAACGGGTTTTGACACTTCCTCTATCATCTGGCCGGCCTCTTCCTCAGTGTCCGAATATCACGCGAATCATTTCTCGCGCCGGTGACCTGCACGCAATGCGTTCACACCGCAGCGCGCGGTCCTTTGCTGATCACCATATAGTTAATAACATACTGGTCTTTGGTCAAATCAGCCAGTGTTTAATAATAAATTACTACGACCGCTGTAAAAAGCGGTGTTGTGATTGGTCGAACCCCTGCCGGTGAGCATACCGGTCGCTGCCAATCAGCGAGTGTTTAAATTAATTACGCACGTCGCACTGTGAAAGCAAAGTTATGATTGGGTGAGGACCGGCATTGCTACGCTAGAAAAAGGAGGAAACTCATAAAAGTTTCCCAATACCGATTGCGCTAACCCATGCAAAGTTTGCGTTTTAATAATATCGATGTATTTATTAATTTTGTGCTTAATATCTCCACATTGGGGGTTTGTCTCACATCTTGAGATTTTAGCTCACACTTTTAGGTCCTATGCAAGGGTATGGCAAAAACTTCCTAACCCGGGGCTTGAGAAGGGGTTGACTTACTAAATAGCCTCAAAAAGGTTTATTCAATTGTGATTCTCATATTGTGTGTGTACATGTTTGAGTAGATGGTTGTAATCACAGTATCTCATAGGCCTTTGTTTGTAATTTCTTTTATGGGGATCGAAAATTATCTATTTTGAATTTCAGTGCAATGAGAAATTAGTCTGTTGATAGGATTATGCATATCTGCATACTTAGGCCACCATTTTGATGGTATAAAACATCGCAACTTTTAAGCTTATCAGATACATTTGCAATGTGTGTTGATCTACTTGCCTGTGGAACCTATTTATCTGGACTGGCAATATTTTTGAAAAGATCTTTTTAAATGATTTTGATGATACTTGAATCAAGGTGATCCTTGGGTAGAGAGGGTCATGAGGTCAAAGTTCATCTGGTCCTTTCAGAATCACTGTTTCAAATGCTTCATTGATACGTTCATTAACCAATATTGCTCAGATCATTATGGGATTTTGCAGAGCTAACAAGGTCACGTCAAGTCAGCGGGTGTTTATTTCAGAATGTCCCAATGTTCCATTTTCCCACATACATAAGTGCATATGGGATATTTATGTAAGAGGTCAAAGGTTATATTGAGATTGAAGAGATGCCTGTTTTTCATAATAACGGATATTATCAAAGGAGTGGCTCAAATGAGATGTGCAAAATTTGAGGTCTGTCACCTAGAGTCATTTAGATTGTTAAAAATGGGGAACTAACTTCATTGTGATGGCAAACGTCAACTAACCGAGGTCAAAGCTCAGATTCAAATTTGTCACCTAGGTCCTTCAAAATCCATAACGCAATGTCTAAATCATACCATACCACCTCATACCTGTCTGGCTCTGAAGGCAGAAAATATGTTTTTCAACCGCACAAATATGTCACGATTTTTGAAAATAGTACTGTCCATACATAAAAACTCCTCTCAAACATTCTATTTTTCAGAATGAGCACTTTTTGGTTTGGTAATACTCCATGTGTAAGCAATCATAAACACTGATTATTGCTTATCAAAGTAAGACCCATCCGGATCATTGATTCTTAGATCCTATGACTGATAGCGACAGATAGACTAAGAAGCTAGTCTACTACAGATGACTCATTCATTAAGCTGACTATATACTGTCTCATGACTTACTAAACACTTACCGTGTTGACTCAGGTGTGTCGAGCTAAGTTAAGTCCGCGGGCGGAGTACTGGCTAGAAAATGATTAGTACTTAAGTTGATAAGTATTTCCTTGCCGACCTCAGGAAAATATCGTTGGGAAACGAGCACTTGCACATCAGATATTCTGTTATGCATGAAATCCATTTGCAACCAAGTGGTTATTGCACTATTGGAATGATAGTAAAGAGTGTAGATGGATGTCCCAGTGCAATTTTCAGGTTGAAATCCTTATGTGGATGTTAATATTTTTGGACTGGAATGAATTCAAAATCCTGGTTCAACAACTCCCCGTATCAACCCTATACAGAGCGTAACCGTTGTTGAATTCATTATCCACCCTCATTTTGATATGCAAATTATCGCGTCACGCCCGTCGCAGTGTTCATGAAGTGCGTTTACGCAGTATGCTTAAGTCGACGCGCTGTCCATCATGTTTAGAATTTGAGTACGCGCAAGTACACCAGGTGCAAAATGACAAAGCAAACCAAACCAAACCAAAACACTAATCGTTTGCTTACATTTTGCTAAGAAAATTTGTGCGTAACTGGGAACATTGTAGTGTTATAAGTGAGGAATAATGTGTTCCTCTTATACACGTGTAGAATTAAGTTTTCATAAGATTTTCGTTTGTTGAAAGGGATTCAAACATGTTACAGAGTGGATCGCACAACTCAAACAACTATGCATCCGATGCGTCCGCGTTTTATATCCTGCTCGGCCGCCCTCGCGAGATAAAATATGTGGACGCATCGGAAGCAGAGTTGTTGATTTGTGATGAACCACTCTGAACATGTTTGAATCCCTAAATGAAATATTCAAAATAAGGGCAGTTGTTGTGTGCTTACAACACTTCAGAAAGTAATGCACCACTGAGTGGAGTTTCTTGTTTGGCATCACACATATGCACATACACGGGCACAAGGGGATATGGGCTGTATTTGCAAAAGTGGAGGCTATGGCCTATATTCACAAAAGTCTATGGTCTGTATTGCATTAAAGTGGCGGCTATGGCGTTTTTCACAGTGGAGGTTATGGCCTGTATTCACTAAAGCAGAGGCTATGCCCTGTATTCACAAAAGTGGAGGCTATGGCCTGTATTCATGAAAGTGGACTTCTTTATATCGCTATTTGGGGAATCTAATCTTGGACATAAATGGTCGTAGTCCTGCAAGGAGGACAAGTCTAATCTTTTGTTATTTCACATTACATAGGAATGAGAAAGAAAGCATTTTAGAACAACTTAACCATTCTAAGGTATAGCTCAGTGGTTCTCAACTGGTGGCCCACCAACATGTTTGGCATGCCAACCAGCCCAAAACCTACATACAAAGATAAGAAAACGAGAAATTTCACGGTTTTCGGCTTTCACGCTCACTATATTCCAAAGAATATAGCTGTGGGATGCTCAAGGGACATTGACCATGGCACATGACCTTTGACCTCTTCAACATATGAGGGATCCCATGGTACACCTATGACACAAGTTTGGTTCGAATTGAACTTCAACGTTTCAATGACCCAACTTTTACATTTTTAGGCCTATTTTTTAAAACTTGGACATCATAATAACCTTTGACTCGGCCCTTTGAACCATCAACATTGGGGATCCCATGGTGCACCTATGACAGAAGTTTGGTTCCAATTGAACTTCAACTTTATAATTGAGGTTAATTAAAAAAAACAACTTAACATTTAGTGCACCCACACCTAAGTCACTTACAATAACAATTCACACATCCACACATACACAACGCACACGATTGCTAAGTGGATCCTGCATGCTATAGCTGGCGGCCCCACAATAAAGTCTATTTTGGCATGTGTCTTTGACATGTATTGGCCTGCGGACAGATAGTTGACAACCCTGGTATAGCTGTTGCCCCTCTTTTGCATTGTATAGATAATTGTAAGAAATTAGAAAGTGTCTGCATGTTGGACAAACTCCCATTTTGTCAAGGACTAAAGTTTTTAGTTTGTCTTATTGAATATGGGCCTGTATGATTTGGCTTTCAAATGGGTATAGGGAGTTGACAAGATGACAATAAATATCATCAGATGATTTTTACTCATCAGTGTAGGTTCAAGCCTGGGCAATGAAATCGACATGGGAAAAAATACCAAGTGGACACAACCACTGTTTGACAATGGGTCTAGTGACGTGAACTATTCAATCATGAGGGTAACTCCAATTTAATTGGGGTAAAGGATGTGCCTGCACCCCACAAATTCCGTCAAATTGGCACCCATATCTATACAATTTTCCAAGAAAAAGTTGCCACTTGAATACCAAATTGCCACATTCTGAGCCAATTAAAAGGGGGGGGTGGGTGGCCCGATTTAAGTATATAAAGTTTTTCATCTTGGAATAGAATGACCTTCACCCCCCAAAACCCCATCTCTAAAAGTTTCGGCAGTACCGATATTTCAATCCGTCTTCATGTGACAGCTAGAAACGGTATTTGTAGCCCCGATAGAATACTGTTAAAAACACTCATATTTGGTCGACCAAATGGAGTAACTTCGCTCATAACCTCCGAACCAAGCTCAGTAGCCCCTAAAGATTTCACAGGGTAAATGAGAAAATAGTAGCTTTCTTCTCATACCAAAAGTCAACCATGTCAATCGTTCTCTCATCTTTCCCTGGTCCATTTTTATGAAAAATGTGAAGGTAAAAAGCACCTTCACTGGGTTAGGTATGCCACCCAAGATATTTTTATGGTGCATTTTGAAAATAGTATACTGGTATGGCTCTAAAACTCGGTTTTAGGATAACAACTAGCCTTTGCAATCATTTGAGCTTAAAACCGCATGAACATCCGATAGTCCTAGCTTTTTTAGTGCAAAATGTATTTTCGCCTATTTTCTGTGGAAAATGCCAAGTTTCCCGACTCGTGGACTTGATGACGTCTTGTGATGCCATACTAGGCATGTTTGGTACTTATTTTGGTATCAATGGAAGAAGAGGACCTAGTCTATCCACTGGTATCAAAAGCATAAGCATCGTGTGCTTTAATAGCGGAAGTCTCGAGGGGGGGGTGGTACCACTCCCCTTGGTAATCCGTGTTACAAAAAAAGGCTTGGTAAGCACGAGGGTTAAGAAAAAACGCATACCTGTGGTTTTGTTTTTAAAAAAAAAAACTTTAAGAATATTTTTGGCATGCAATTGAGGATTGTCATCAAATAACCTGAATTTGGAAAATGTATATCCAAGCATATTGTGGAAATTTTTAACAAGTCGTAAGGTAAACTGACTTACATGACCTCTGTGAGTGTGTAAGTCCATTGAGCGATAGTCATGTGCAGAGTTAAGGAGATTTGTAGATTTCCCACTAACAAAGTATAGTCTTTGCATCAGGAGTATATATGCAATTTATAATATAACCATTTTGTACTGACTTCATGTAGGGTTTTAGTCCCCACCCAACATAATTCCCAGTTGGGTTTTTCTCGCATAGCCAAGTGTGTATTATAGTATCCGAAATGAAGGTATCTCTATAGCTTTCTAGCACTTAACACAGATCAGGCTTTGATAACAAGACTAAAGGCTTTTGTATTGCACATGTACATTTAGTTGGAGCGATTAGTGATATCCCCATGCTTCATGTCCTCGTATTTTGTGTGTTCTGCATATTTCTGTGCAAAGCATGGCACCACTTGATCACTAGCTTTAAAAATGATGGGAAGTGACTATTCCGCCAGACTATCCGGCGATTACTGTTGTGAAATCTATTTAACGGACAACCTTATGCGTGCGCTATTATATAGTATATCAATCATATCACATAGTAATTATTCAGTTTAATTTCCGTAAAGCTTTGAGGATGAAAATCAATCAAGCCCAAGCCTCTCGCTTAGTGGAAGTTGGAATAAGAGCATCGATTATAATGCAGGTATCACAGGTGCGAATCCACCCATGGCCTTTTTTCAAATAAATGTATTTTCACCAATTGATTTTGAGTAAAGAGAAATATTACTAAGTCCAGTATTTTGTCCGGTAAATAGATTCACAACAGTAATTCGCCAGACTAGTTCCGGGCGAATAGCGTGTGCCTTCAATGATATACTTCTGACAACACAAACCAGCCCATTAGCCAGCATGTGGAGTTCATCGGAGTCCCGCAGAGAAATGTTTAATGAAAAATCCTGAATGCAAGATAGATTTTTTTGGTGGGCCCCCCAGCTATAGCTTGCATGACCCTTTAGCAATCCGTTGTGCGTTGTGTATGTATGTTTGTAGTGTGTATGTGGTGTGTGTTTTGGTGGTGTGTGTGTCAAAAATTGTTAAGTTTTTTTTAAAATTGCCTCATTGAAAAGTTTAACTTCATGGAACCAAACTCTGTCATAGGCTAGGTGTGCACAATGGGATCCCTCATTTTGATGAGGTCAAAGGTCATGTTGAAAGGTCAAAGTCATGTGAGGGTCAAGTTGAAAATAGGCTTAAAATGTAAATTGATCTAAATTTGAAAAACTTGAAGTTCAATTGGGAAAACCAAACTTTTGTTCATAGGTGCACCATGCGATCCCATCATATGTTGAGAGATCAAAGGTCACTGCTATTGTCAAACGGTCATGGGGCGCCCACAGCGTATATTCTGTGAATATAGCGAGCGCGAACGCCGAGAACTGCGAAATCTAGTTCTATTAACTTAGCCCTTTTTCCATCACTCACCCTTTTGCCTTGGGAATCAGAATATTTTTTTTTGCCTGCATGGGATATTTTTGTACCAGGAACTTGCCCCCCATCGGAATAATTAGGCTGGCTATGCCTCCTTTACACGCTCCCATCACCATTGAATGTTCCCAGTTCATAGTCAGACACAAAAGAGACAGTAGGGGGGAAAAAGACGGTGGAATTGTCATTGTTAGGCACACACCTGAAGGATGGAAAATTGAGTACAGACAGACTTTTTTCTATTGATAGATTTTTTGTTCTTAGGACCTAAGCCCATAATTTGTTGGAGGGTGTGCAAAATTGTTACAGTGGCATTTTTTGAAACTCCAAGATTGCTGCTAAGCATTCCAAAATCACTAAAAATCTCTTAAGTCACTGATTAGCACATTTTTTGAAGAGCATACACCCCAATTTTCAAAATTTGATATTTTGCACAGCTATGTTGGTAATTGTCTAGAAAACTACACCTGCTAACGAGAATGCCTCAAACTTAGTATTTCTCAATGAATGAGTGATTTTGTAATTAGAATTGGATCCTAGATTGTACTAAACGGCAGTTGCTGGAAATGATACGTTTTATGTCCGTCCATGATGCCAATATTCCCACCCTCGGAAATAACCTCTAACTTGATTTGCCTGAACAATAAAAAACAACTAATGATAGCGTAGACACTTACATTGGCGCTATTTTCCCGGCAATTTCACATTGGAAGAGGCCGTTTCCAGCAGCCGTGATTATTACGGGATCCCTAATAATAATATTCCTATTACAAATGCCTCCGTGGTGGAGACCCACATATTTTCGAGCTTAACCATTCCAGGTAATGGTTACGAGCCATTTACCAATGTGCAACCGTGTAAAAACTCAAATTTTTTGAAAAATTTGGGGGCGCTCTCAAAAAATGTGCTAATATTGCTGTAAGTATTTCCGATAGATACAATATTTCTCGGTACTACTCCTCTCTCTCTCTTCCTGTTTGTTAAAGCACAGAAAGTGTTTGGTAATGGTACTTTTCACATCAATAGAGTCAAGTGATGCCACAAAAATCCAATTGGATGCCAAAAGTCAAATATGCTCTCGAACTCATATAAATGATCTTAACTCCTCATTATACCTATTTTACGCTACTTGAATACATACGAACACACCTAAAATATGTTCCGCAGGTGTTCAAAATCTGTTCAAGTTCATCACACTCTGCAAGTTTATTTAACACCTATGACTCCTTTCCAACGCATCCAGATACGTCAAGTGTTCTGCACATGTTGCAGTTCGCCCGGCTTGATTCCAGTGTCTAATGCATGCTTTATGCTTTACACTTAATTAGATAACATTTATTTTTTTTATTTTTTGCTTTTTTTAAGTTTTTTATTTTTTTCAAAATGTTCAAAATTCAAGATGGCAGCAAAAAGCCGCCTTTAAAGTATTAAACCTACATTATATGTGTATATATGTATTACATCACTAATTTTATTACAATGTAATTAAGGTCTGGGATAAGTGTTTGACATTTGAACATTCTTCTCTGTAATTTGTGTTCTTTAACATGCAAAAAATGTTAAAATGGGGGCCAGATGTGGCTTGGGCCTTTTACGTTCTTTAAAACCTATAATTACGATACATCTGTATTGTATTTATTAAACCCCAAAATGATTATAAAGAGTTTAAATAAAGTATGAGATGTAATGCCTTTGACATTAAGAACTCGTATCTGGTATATTTTGTTTTTTTGACAACTGATTAAAATGCAAATGAACGGCCAATATATTATGAATATATGGACAGGTGTAGGTTTTAAGATCTTAAAGGCCTTCCCCATTGGCTTCCATCTTGATTGGTCAGGCTTTTTAACACACTTGAACAATGTTAGATATTATGTTGCTCCTTGGTATAAGCGCAGAATTACGCCTCCATCACAAATACTTATGAGTTATGGTCCTTTGAATGAATTTCTGGCAATGGGGTTTAGGGTGGCCCTATTGGAAATTTGATGGTAATGTTGGGATCAAATCACGTCTATAAACCGTCCAAAAGATTCCTCGTGCTTTACAACCCTGGATCTAGTGCATAAAATTATGGCCATTTTTAAGTAATTTGAGATGATAGTGCCATATTGGATTTCTAAAAATGCCACTCCCTCCAGAAATTATAGCTGTCGCATTGACAAAATCGATCAATAGAAAAAAGTCTGTACTCAATTTCCGACCCTGTGCCCAACAATTCCTCCTGATATCAGTTGGAAACCTCGTACAAATATTAATACTAAAAGTTTAGATTACAACATGCCTGCAGCCAGTCTAACAAAGCATGGGTTTCGATGTGGTAGCATAGTTTTACCATCTTCGAGTGGGAGGTGTAGACCTAATGTGGTTGACAAGATGTCCTAAAATCTCAGCTTATACTCTGTGTGACCCCATTGGTACAAGAGACTAATTTTCCTGCACAGCGTACCGGTACAAAAATTCAATAGAGGTGGTTAGGATCCGGGAATTGTATATTTACTGCCAACCATACCTGAGCTGACTTTATTTATTAACTCTTAAAGAAGAGGTGGGTGACCCGATCCGCACAACCTCGGTTCTCACTTTACCACCTCATCAACAATTTCAGAAAAAAGTTCCATATTTTTCTAATTATGGCCAGTAATTATAGGCCTTGCACTAAGTTTCATTTTGATGTTATGACCTAAAACCATTCCCAAAAGTGGTTTACCTTACCATACCATGCTTACCACACCTGTCCTCGGCTAATTTTCAAACACATTTATAATACTTCAGTTATCCAAACTACTTTCAGTTTTGTCTCAAAATTTGTGAATTGTATGTTTGGGATGATATCTTGCTGTGAGGGAGAAATGAAAATTGGACATGCAATGATTGGGTCACCAATATACCTTATCAATGTCTGATGTTTCTAATAGTCCATTTCATCTATTCCAAAAGGAAATGTTTGTATAGACAAAACTTTACAAATTCATGTGCTACACTTTACATAAAAAGATAATTGTGTGTGTGATGTATGTTGTTTATGTTTGTGATAAGGGCATGTAAATTCATGCCCAGGTTGAGGCGATAATTGTACCAATTTCATGTAGTCCCAACAAAATCCCTGGCAGGGCCAACAAAACATAATGCCTTTTGCCCTCCTTGGCTATGGGCCTGGGTCCCAGTTCGAATCCACACCAAACCTCACACTTCCCCTTGCTTGCCTTTCCTTATTTCCCCCCCTTCTCTCTTGGGACTAGCCTAAAAACAGGAAGGTAGTTAGGGCTAATGAACTAATACCTAAACCCTTCCATTGGTGTTATAAACATGCCCAATTCTTTACCTCCCTAAGTTCCTTTATCTCGTTATGTCCCTAAGTACTTGATCCTGAAGGAGATACCACGATCATTGAACACATCCTGTGGAAAAGTGTCCGTGTCTCCTGGGATTTGCCAATTCTTTAACCCAACCACATGGTACAGGCCATGCAGACAACATGGATTGCTAAGGCTAAACTTGATAAAGGAGTGATCATCAAAAATTGCATAACATGCCAACCTTTAACAATCTTATCTATCAAGCGCAACTGTAGAAAATAACTTAATGGCACTGGGAAATACTAACTCGCCTGTTAAAATATAAACCTATTGACTCAATGTGGTTGGTGGCCTTGTATTACGAAGTCACGCCACCGCTCTTGTTTGGCATTTACATCAAAATTAGTTATGACATATAAGGAGTCTCCATGATGTCCTGTAAGGCGTTAAGAGATAAAGAGTCTTAGGAGGGCCGAAAATTAAACTGGTTCATATGGCCTTGGTGTTAAAAGAGGTGGATGGGTGACAAGGAATTGTTAAGAAAAGCCTCAATTTGTAGGATAAAGTCCACATGTTTTTTCTGTCAATAACTTAGGCTTGAACTGAGGAGGCATAACATTGTCTAACCCGATTCTGAACAGCAAGGTAGACTGAAAACGTCCAAAGTATGATGTCAGTTGGGTATGCCCAATCAGATGTCAGTTGGGTAAACATGTTTGTTACAATTATCCATATCACCTTATTTCATTTTCAAGTGATGCTAACATCTGGGTTTAAATGGTAAAGAATTCAAGCTGATATAGGACTCTTGTCATACTCACAATATGTAATCCCTTGGGTCACACTACTCTAACCAAGCATGAAGTCATTCATGAGCATAAACTCTGGGTGTTTTTTTTCCCTGCGGCCATGCAGACCCATATGGCCAAAAAGAACAAAAGTTGTCTCAGTTTCATGAGCTCAAATCCTAAGATGAGCTATGCATTTTTAAGTAAAAAAGCTATGTGCTACTTGGAAATTCTTTTTATTACATTATTAGCCCATCTTTTTTCTTGATCCATTTGGTAAAAAATGTTTAAAAAACTATTGAAACCTTTTTGTAAATGTGTAAAAATGTTATTTTCAACCTGTGCAAGCAAGAGGATGAGATTATTTTTTGTTAAACTTGGACCTTGGAGTCTCTATTTCCGGCGGAGATACTTGATTACCACCATATTCTTCAACAGCTGTGAAAATGTAAGCAATTTCATTGGCTGATGCCTGGGTTCAATTCGTTAATTGAACCCAGTTAGTACGCACTGCGTATTAAGTTCTTTTTAGGTTGAAGCGCTCGCTTCATACCGGCGTTTTGCTACTTTCGCGCGCCGCCTGCCAACGTTGCGTCTCCTTGCGATGGCGTTGCGTTCAGCGGTTTGTTCGATTGTTTTCACTGGGTGATGGCAGTCCTTTCTCGTTATATTTTAAGCCGTAACTTATCGCGAAATTGGGTTAAAGATGAAACCTTAAACATAGTGCTGTTTTAAGAATAAAGGTCTGATTTTGGTAACCGGTACTCTCTTTACGACGAATTGAACCCGGCTGACACCATTATTTTTTAAGTGGAAAACCGGCCTTCCGGCCTCGTTCTTCCACTTAAAATAAGGTAACGCCTTGGGTTCAATTCGTCGTAAAGAGAGTAACGTTTTCCCAAATCATACTTTATTCTCTCTACATAGTTTGGTAATTTTCGGTTGTTATCGTTCCGCGTATAAAAGTAAATCAAATGTACCAAGCACTTGCACCAGAATCGTAACGCCAAGCCACACACACACTGCATCTTTTGCATTGTCTTGCGCTTCATTATTCAATATCAGTTTGCACTGTTACGAGGCCCACTTATTGCGGTAATCAAAATATAGATGTCTAGGCCAATTTAACTAGTGTTTAGTGAGAGGGGACACCCCTTAAAATGTATTTGTCTTAGTGTACGTAGCGCTATGGGGATTTTTAATGATGTCTTTTTAATAAGTATATTTTTCATGTCTGAACAGATAATACTGGGAAAGAATCACTGATTACAAAATATCATTTTCTATATTTCATAGAAAGTCATTCACCAACATAATTTATAATTTCCAAATTTAATTTGAACCATTTCAACATGAAGCAGTAAACAGTTTGTATCAATTAAATATCCTATAGGATTACTGTACAAAATTCCTGGTAACCATAAACAAGCATTGACATGAATGCTCCATAGAATCTAATGGGAAGAATTCAGGCAACATATTGGCCGATTGATGAAATGAGAGGGGAAAAATACATTTTCCCAAAATACCAAAATCTGAGGTTGATGGGGTGAAGGTGATTGAAGTGGTGGCAACCAGACTTACATTTTCGGGGGTTGGGGGGGGGGGGGGCGAGAGAAATTCTAGGGGCGGGGGGGGCCAAAATATCAAAAATTCGGCGATTTGCCCACAAATTGCCGTTTTTGCCAAAAAATCTCATTTTTTAACGCCCAGGGGGGGGGGGGGGGGGGGTGAACGAAATATGGGAGGGGGAAAATTCCCTATGCACCCTGGCACCACCACTGGTGATAGATGGGGTTTTTAAAACTGTTGGCCTGAGAGTGTGTACATTAAAAAATGGTGGAAGGCTAATATGAAACCAAACCCTATTATCTAGTTGGTTGGTCAGTGAAAAGGATCACTTTTTTTAGGAAGGTCGGTCACAAGGGTGCATGTTCACATGTAGGTCAGTATTTAGGTTGAAAATGTAAGGGTCTTCTACCAGAGGATGACAACACATGATTGTATGTGAGTCACTGGAGAGGGAGCCCTGAACTACAGAGCGGTATAAGGCAAGAGAAGATAAGCTCAGCAAATATATTTGTTATAGGCTATAGCTAGTAAAATTCATTCCCTCCGGCACCGTTCAGTCAGATTTCATTACCAATGTATTTAGAAAATTTACACCCCGGGTTTTTGGGCCATGATACATGATACCCAGAGCACACAAGGTCAGTTTCATGTCAATGGCCATATATAAGTACAACCCACTGAATGTGTCCTTAGGGAATGGCATATTGTAATCATAGGGCCCTTGGACCAATTGCACACAGGTTTTGTTGGTGTGGATGTTGTATAATGGCTAGAAAGCCATTTAGGAGCAGCAATGGTAATCATGGATAAATAGTTTTCTATAACTCATCAATATGTTTGGGTCAAAAAACCTATTTTGTGTCAAAATTACACAAAATGTCACAGGCATTCACAATCTACACCAGGTCTGGAGAGACTTTCGTCTATTTTTGAAAATGAGGGTTGTAAAATACAGGCCATCCACTTCTACTCTTTTCAAGACTGGTTTTCAACCTATTCTGATTTACCACTGTAAATGCACTCAAATAGTTAACTTCACTCATTCAGACTGCATTTGATGATAAATAAGTGGGGATGAGGTTGTGGGATCTTGAGCTCAAAGATTAGATTTAGAGTTAAACATTCAAAAATTATCTAAAAGATTAGCAGGTATTTTGAACTTGACTATCCTCAAGACTGCAGAAGAACTTATATGTAGGCCCAATTCAACCGAAATTACTAATATCCATGAGTGTGTTTTTCCATAAGGCGGTTTTTTCTATGAGGCAATATTTTCCAAGATCAACCGGGTAAGGATTAATCGGTTCATAGAAAATGCCTTCTCTGGTATTTGCTACTTTTTGCCGGGGAAATTCTCTCTGGTAACCATCCTTGTTTTGGAAGGTTTTACCCTGAGATCACGTCAATAGAAAGACCCCGCTCCGGATCAGTGCGCATGCAGTAGAGCACCGGAAATTGGCTGGGTCACTGAAGGCAACGGCGCGGCCTACAATTTAGATCAACAACACACGGGTTGATGTATGATCAGCGAACACTGTAAGTGCCATTAAAATATGCCTTGCTCGTTGCACTCCTATAGCCTTGCTTGGTGCTAAAGGAACTAAGAGCATCTTGCTAACTGTACCGCCATTTTGGGCGAAATATTGTGAATCAACAACGTAATATTACAGACTGTGTATGTCAATCCACAATTTTCATTTGCAAGATTGACCATGATGAATCCTACCCGGGAATTTTACTTGGGTCACTGAATTCGGCTTATTTTTCCCCGAATGCTCGCTCCAGTATAAATTGCCCTCTCGCCGCTCTCTACCCAAAAACCCCTTTAAAATTTACCGGGGAACATATCTCGCCGGTAAAATACGGGATGTTCAATAGAAAAACACTAATAGGGAAGGTATCTGGGGAAGGGATTAACTTTGGGGGTTGATCAATTGGTGTGCATGAATGCTGTATAAGCATTGTCTTTTCATAGTTTTACTAAAAAAAAACCTTATGTGGATAGAATTGAATATTATTGAACTATTCATCAGCCAATCAGGTAGACCAATAATCCCAACTCAGCTCTGGTTTGGTCCCCTCGCCACCATGAATTTAACCGTATTTCTTGTACTTTTCTGAATAATCATCAATGGGGAAGTAAGTTGAACTGAACTATACCTCACCTGGACACATGGATTAAAACATCTGATTGCAATCCAAAAACATTAGAACCCCATTCAGAAGAAAGTCTAAAGGCAACTCCAATGAATACTGATAGTGTTCCGTGCAGGATTTGGAACTATTCTGCCCAGAAGTGTCTCAGACCAATTGTCAATGGGTGTACCTTAGCCAGGGAAAGCATCCCAAGTCATCCTAGTGACAGGCTCCAACAAGTGCTAAATGGGACCAAAACCAAGTGAAGTGCAAGAAAATTAGCCCAATTTATATAATTTGGGATAAAGTTTGTTGAATCCCTCAAAATCAGGAAAAATGCAAATGCTATTCCACCTCACTTCTATATTTTAGGCTGGGGTTTCCTCCTCCCCTTTCCTGATTTGTATGCCTCCTGGGGTATGCCTATGCCAATAGCAACTCATTTTTTATGGTGCATAAGATGCAAAATTTACTACATGCATCATGGTGCATCCTTGTTCAATTTTCCTGAGCTGACTGAAATATCAATGGGATGGCTGAAGTAATCTATGACAAGTTGTTTTAAAATGACAGGTCTATTTGGAAGAATGAAGTGGTTCCGCTGCTTATAGGACAAATAGAGTACATATAGAACCCACAGTACATGCTAGTACATACCATCATGAACTAGGCCTATATGAGGGGGAGGAACATTGCCTCATCATGTCTACAGCTAAGTAGCTGTTCTTAGCAAAATTTGGAAACTCAGTACCCTGGGAAATTTTAATTGCTTCTTTTCATTTCCAGTCTGCATACCAAATCACGGTATTTTTTGTGTGTATATGCAACAAAACCAGAGCAGATATTCAGCGTGTCTTTCAGCAAGCAACAAGTGGTTCACAAATTACTTTTTGTCTCTCTCTTGAGTTGTATTTCATTATAAAATAGATCAACCCCACACCCCCTGATGCAAGAGTCAACCTACTTCTTGAAATCTTCAGGGAGTATGTTCTCTAACATGACTGATTGCTGTTTGCTCAAAACATGATAGCTCACCATACTCCGTACTTGAACTTGCATGACATAGAAGACTTGTCTACGCCAAGATTATAAGCCCATATCCCACATGATTCCAGCACAATGGGCTATATGTAGAGAATAGTACACAGAAAATCTAGGGCCAAGTTGACTTGTGATTTCAAAATAAAAAGGCACTAAATTGTTTCAATAAAGGGATGTGTGAAAATGTGAACTCCTGTACTTTGTTCGGTCTCGAGTTTGGGGGTGACGTCATGACGCGACTTGCTTGCTCTATCATTTTGAGTGCGTCCCGCTTTTGGTTTTCGCCGTGCGAAATGCTGGCAACCAAGTCGTTTGTAGCGTTTCTCGGTGTCAACCTAATACTCGCAGTGACGTCACCCCCAAACTTGAGATCGAACAAAGTATTGTGAGCCTCAATTCTTCAGAAAGACCTATCTATTAACCCTAACACGTCACTGGGGGTTTCCCCGAATATCGTCCGAGAATCATTTTTTTAAATTTTGACCTACAAGAATCGATTAGAAACAAATTTTGCTTTTATTGATTCTCTTACTTTTTCCCGGCAACGGAGTAAGTGGCATAAAGTCGTTAGCGGCCGAGAATCAATGAGAATTAAGGCACCTTCTGCGGGGAAACGGTCCGAGATGCAGTGAGAATCATTCATCTCCTGCGTGGAAACGGTCCAAGATGTAATGAGAATTCACCTCCTGCGGGGAAACGGTCCGAGTGCAATGAGAGTCATTTTCACGTAAGCAATAGGTTGTTAAAGTCCGAGAAGCAATGAGAATCATTGCCGACCGGTTTTGACGGGTCCGAGATGCAGTGAGAATCATTCACCTCCTGCGGGGAAACGGTCCGAGATGCAATGAGAATCATTCACCTCCTGTGGGGAAACGGTCCGAGGTGCAATGAGAGTCATTTTCGCAAAAGCAAATAGTTGTTAAAGTCCGAGAAGCAATGAGAATCATTGCCGACCGGTTTTGACAGTGGCAGTGGATGCATAGAAATTGAGTGGGGTGGGCATAGTGGCGTACCAGGCAGTCGATCCAGAGGGGCAAAATTCCAAGTTGTCCGACCAGATGGGCAAATTTTGTCTAAATATTGGCTGAAATTGTTTGACATTCCCCAAAGAGAGGATGAAAATGTATTTTTGGTGCATATTGTCCCGCTTTTTCGAGCCAGAGGGAGCAACTTGCCCCTTCAATTAGGTCTAGTTATAGGATTGGACTCAGTCTCACTGCATTATTATACCACCTGGTGTTATATTTTTAATTAAAAACAATTAGTGATGATTTTCCAGTGATCTGATTGCTAATTCATTGAAAGGGATTCATTTTAGAAGCCATCTCAAAAGCCATTGACCTATGCATTAAAACCTCTATAGAATCTACCGGTGTTGAAAAGTTTAAAATCATGTGTCTGCATCTGATAATAAGGCAGGAGGCATCCTGCTTCCTCAGCTGGTCGAGCCATGGCTCACCTTAGACTTGTACTCTAAGGTATTCCATCATCTTCCAAAATTGACAGACAAGATGCACATTCTGAATCTGATTCTGAAAGTAGTGTCATCATAAGTGCTCTTAGATGACTAGCATTAAACAATACAGTTCTCAAACCACCAGTGTCACCTGCTTTCACGATCCACCTTTCCTTCACTTGCACATGTGACCTTTAATGACCTTTGACCTTGGTATGTGACCTTTAACCCTACCAGGACATTCAAGTCTCTATGGTGCACCTATGACTTGAGTTTGGTAGTGATTGGAGTTAAAGGTGCAACAAGAGATTTTGAGGCACCCAAATATTGTATCATAATAGTAATTCATATAGATTAGACACTCAATAGATTTCTTACCTTGTATTTTGGCTACAGAAATGTCTAAAAGGTGATTTTGATCTGCTTATATTTCAATATAAAACATGGGCTGAATTTGTATTTGCTCCTACACAAAATTAGAAATTTCACAATTTGTGTACCAAAGAAATATTTCTCAGCTTAATCCTTTCAGATGGGGATATTTTTTATGGAAGGGCAAAAATCAGTACTTTCAATTTTTTTAGGGACACCTGATATTTGAAATCTCTCGTTGTACCTTTTAAGGTGTCCATGCACGAACTGGCAATTTGAAAAAGATTAACCAAAACACACACATGTACATATACACGGATTGACGTACAGAATTTGGATTAGTATGTGCCTCACTGTATGCACATAGCACTTACAATAGGCATAGGCAGGGGTGGATTTAGAGGGGAGGCCAGAAGGACTCCCCCCCCCCCCTTGGCAATAGTATGGTTTGAAAGTCTACTGAGAAGTGAAGCGAGGTTCTTTATCTGCCACTGATAGGGTACAAAACAAATGGTATAAACCGTTGGGCACTATCAGCCGATTTGGTGGCTATTAATAGGATTATTATATGATGCAATTAGCCAATCAGAGACTTGCTTAAAAGATGCATACAGATAAAATTATAGAAGGCCTATTTTGATTGGTTACTCAAAAATTATATCATGTAATGAGCTAATCTGGGACACTGTAATAAAGGTGGTAGACCTCAGAAGGTTAGCCCAGGCAGTTTTCTGTTGATACCGACCCTTATATTGGCATGCTCATTCTGTTTGACATTCTGGGGCAGTCCCATAACTGTCATACAGCAGTGATGCCCCCATTTGATGAATGGCACACAAGTGTACTATGAAGAATACCGACATACATAATGGCAGTGTCGAGTACTCAGGCATGTAATAGTACTGAAAACCCCCTTTTCAAATCCTATAGGCATGACAGTTTGGAAAACTAGCAAGTAGAGTGTCTTAAAGGTCCATGCATGGACATGCTTTAAAAATACTTATAATACCTCACAAAAACAGTTTCATTTACAGTATGTATTGGTAACAATGTAAAATCTGGATAAAGCAGTATTTGAGAAACCGTAGATTTAATAAAAATTGGGTATAACATCATGGGTTTCAGACAAGCTTTGAAGGGGAATTCCAAAACAAAAGTGATTATCGCGTTGGCTGCGATGACCCGGAAGTGACGTCAGAGTAACAAATACGCGTCATGATCGTCATCGTGCACGCCTGTTTGGATTGCCCGAAAAGCAGAAATGCGTGCGAACAGGTTTTATAATGTGCACGTGTACAGCGTATGCTGCGTAATGGCACGTAATGCACGACGGCACGCGAGACTTTTTGTTCGTTTGTTTTTGTGTGCTTTAGGTGTATAGGGTGCTTAGGGGAAGCCTGAATACCGTCAAATTATGGTGAATCTTGTAAACTTTCGAACCTTGGTTTCATGTCAACAAAGATGGCCTAACAAAAAGAAAATCGCATGATAGGATCGCCAACGTCTATATTTTTAATATATTTTTAAAATGACATGGTCGTAATATTCAAAACTTAGTAAGAAAGTTAAGACCACTTTTAGAAAATAGCTGTCGTAATATTTTTGAAATACATGGATTTTCATTCTTGCACGTTAATTTTCATTTTAAAGTTTAATTAAAAATAATCAAATTTAATATTAGATATTAGCAAACCCTCTACACATTACACATTGGCTCAAAACAATAGGTAATGAAGATTTACGATTAATTTCTGGTCCCGGTTTCTGGTAAATTCTGCGTGATTGTGTCATCTGCCAATCTTGCACCGGCGTGTATAAGAAAAACGGGGTAAAACTCTTCTCCAGGGTGACCTTACTATACTGTGAAGAGAGCCCCCCAGAATTAACTTACGAGGGGAAATACAGGTAAAGTACATCGACTATACCAAAAGCGTGAACTTCTTTAAAATTTCACATAGCCTGGCCTGCCGTCTTATCGCTCGAGTTGTTTTGGGTTTTTGTTTTGTATAGCTGGTACAGGTGCGTTTCGGGGGTATGCGTCTTTGTTACTCTGACGTCACTTCGGGGTCAAAGCCAAATCCAGCATCTTGCAACGCGTTCGTGAAAACTGGAGAAGGCCACTGTCCGATGGGGTATCTTTAGCCATGAAATTGAACACTTTCCCGATGTCACTTTTAAAAATCTGTGGTGAGATGTGATCAGGATAACGGTTTGAGGTACGCAAATGTAAGAAATTAAGAAATGTCTACTCGGGCGTGTCCATGGACCTTTAAAATGTTCATTTTACAGAATATAATTATTTTCTACTGCATTTCTTTATTTTCTTGAGCATTACTGCAGGTACATTTCGTTACCTGTACAACACGTTGGTGCGCCCCGCAGACTTCTTTTCTGGGGGGGGATGGGGGGGCTACACAGTGAAATTCTGGAAGGGCAAAAGTGATCTGGGGTGAAACTTCCCAATTTTGAACGAAAAAATGCTCCCTGAGCATTAACTGCAGTACATTTTGTTACCTGTACAACACGTTAACTTTGACAAACTGTTAATCACATATGGAAGTAGAAAAAACTCAGTCTTTACAATTCAAAAAACATTTTTTCTGGACACCCTTATTGAGAATTTGGCCTGTAATCGTGAACTTAAAATTTTTTTCATGCCATAATTTTTGATTTGCATAACACGTTTTACCCATATTAAGTCAAAGTACCCCTTGGGATAAACGATGACAGCATCTTTTCAACACAAAATATGACTCTAAAACTTCAAACTATGTAAGCATGATCATATTTGATTGAATTGTAATTCTTTCAGCTGTAGAAGGAAACCATAGAATGGGAAATAAGTTGTCATTAAACAGTATCCATGGATCACTATGTTACCCAAGGCTGATGTGTAGATTCCCAACACTTTCCCATGCAACTTAAACCATTAGGCCAATTTCAAAACTTGACCGGCATGACATTTGACCTTGTGACGTATGTGGTGACCTTTGACTTTGTCAACATATGCAGATTCCCATTTTGCATCTGCAGATTCCCATTTTGCATCAACATCCCAATGGTTTGTCAATTGGGTTCAACTTTTCATGTTAACACAGGTAGTTCACCTCAGCCATGCAGTGCCATTTGGGGTGCAGTAGGCCATTTTGCAGGCGGCCATTTGGCCAGGTAGGCATTTGTGGGCCAGGCAAGCCATTTGACAGGCAGCCAAACCAACATCCTTTAGCCCTAAGATTCACAGGGTAAATGAAGAAAAATAGTAGCTTTCTTCTGATACCAAAAATTTGACCCTTCCGTAAATATTGGTCCCGGGGACGTGGCTATAGTGATGTACCACCGCCCTTTAAAATATCTGTGCAATTAGTTTTCTTATACTAATTTTACATCATAATTAGTAACCCCAAGGAATAATTTATAATATAATATACAAATATTCTGGTCATCAACAGACAAGTATGCCATCAGGCAAACTATACCCTTTAATTTAACAATGTTTGGCATTGCTTCTTCCAGCAAATTAACAGTTACTTTTCAAAAGAGCTCCTCTATCTCTCTAGTGTGTTTTCATAATCCCTTCTTATTTTCCTCCTCACTTAAGTCACTTTATCCTTCTGTCGCTTCCTTGTAATTAAAGAAATTAATGTGCTGTGTGCAAATTTCTATGTTAATCAAAAGGCTAAGTTTCATTTGCATATTGTATGATAATATATTCTTGTTGAGAGTATAAGTATACCAAAATAGACTTCATTGGCTTGAATTTTAAACAAATCAATCAGTTTTCCAAGCATTTGAGCAGAAACAACCTCCGATGCCTTGGACAATTTATCAAGTACATGGCACAATGTACCCAATTGACTTCCCAAAGGAACTGACTAAGATGCAGACAGATAGTCTGGATGTTTACCAAACAAGTTAGCATCTTGAAAGTTGAGGCAAATACCCGAAACTCTTGACATGTGGTTTACACATATTGAAGGAAACCAACTTTCAATGCGAAGTTGGGTCAAGTTGATTTTTCATTTAAGCAGGGAAGTGAAAGATAATTTTCCATTTCTGCTTTAGTATATTTTTCATTTGATAGTTACTTTTTTCAAACTTTTCCAGGGTTCAAGAATAAACACAATATATGCACTACAGTGCCTGTGACAAAATTATGTATCCAAAAGCAATACATGTAGGTCTTGGAAGAAAATACTTGTACAGTTTGTAACAGTGCATATAGGTATTGCAGGTGTTTATTAAGGGGCAAGTAAATATCATACGAAAGTTTATAAGAATCTAGAATCAATCTGTCTATATATCATTGGTTGAACAGACACAATCCCAGACCTTTGCAAATGGGGGGGGGTAAGAAGGGTGCGAGCATTTTCGAGGGGTGATTTGGGTCCTTCTCCATAGAACACTAGACCAAACATCAGTTATTTGGGGGGGGGGGCTGGCATGGGGCAAGGGTTCTGAGTGTGGGGGGAGGAGGAAATCATACTTTACCAAAATTTGGGTATTCTTGTGAGATTTAGTGTCCCGGCAAAACATGAGGTGATGACCTATCCCATACCCGAAAATTGCCTCTATGCATGCTCACAAACTTGCATTTTGGCAAGGCATAGGATGTCCTCCCAAGTTTTTTTGACAGTTTACTTTTAGAAAGGAGAAATTTGAGCCAGAGAATGACAATTGGAATCACATAAGTTGTTTTCACTAAATCAAAGACAAGTGTGCCGTATACTCTAAATTATTAATATGAGATTCTGAAATCATCATAATAGATACCGAAAATGATGGTGTCTTCAAAGGTTGCACTGAGCACAGCTAGTTACATTTTCGGTATTTGCTTTTCCTGCTCCAAATTTGTGATACGACCCAACAAATTTTACAAGTTTTTAAGAATGTAACTCAAAGGAGTCTCTATGTGATCCCTAAATACAGGCACAGATACACTTTTTAATCTTTTTTTTTTTAAGGAAATGCAATTCTTTCTGTAGAAGATCGTGACCTTGTTACCATGTATACTCTCTGTGTAAAAAATCCAAACACTCCTAACACTGTTACCTGTGTAATATGTTTATGGGGAAGAAACAAGTATTTAAAAAAAAGATTTTGCCATCTTTTTTCTGCAAAAATAATCCTATCAAAAGACAGTTGTCCATTATATTCTAATCTCAAACAAATTGCAATAAAATTTAATAGTAATACCAGATGATCTCATTGATTTTTGAACGGAAAAAAATCCTAGCACTCAATAGCTTAGCATGCATGTGAATGCAGCCTGTGTATCAAGCATGTTCGGAATTTCTAGGCGGGGAGTATATTAGAAACCAAATTGAATTTTCCTGTAAATGGGTTTTATCAGCCATTTTTGCCAACTTTTCAGATTGGAAAGACCTGGTAGATAACAATTATATTGAAATATGCCAATGACAGAACTACCTACACTTAGAAGTAGATTCACTACCTAACCTAAAAGAGTTCCTGTCCCTATTGTGAACCCCCAGAGGTCCTACTTGCTTATTTATCGGCATACAGATATAGAAGCACAATTCTGATTGGTTACTCAGAGGGCTATCTCATGTTGTGTCCTGTAATGAGCCAATCAGAAAGATTGTATTATAGGTGGTTATGCTCAGGGTTAAAAGTAAAAATGTGTCATTTCTGGAGAAATATGACAAAACACAATTTCTTTGATTTCGGTCTTAACTCTATCAACACGGGCCAGTTCTGTATATGTTATAGCACATACGTCAGTGGCTTTATAGATGGCATCACAAATGCTTGCAGGTCATTTGGAAAGCCATCTAAAAAAATATCAGCAAAGACTAGGCTTGTTTGGACTAATTTAGATGCATTTTTCTTGCTGATTCTGAATATGCACTGGAAAATTAATAATTTTGATCTTTTTGAAACAAAATTTCACAAATTTTGATCGTTCAGCGACTGGAGTCGCTTGCCGTGTTCAAAGGATTAAGGGGGCATTTTGTGACCCACAGCCTCGTCCCCGACTTACCTCAAAGAAATTTAGATTTTTATTTTATATCGTCTGATCTGTTGCATGGGAGCAGCCACTCTTTGCAAACAAGGGGTATCATCTGTGTCCAAGAAATCACATAAAAAAGATGTTGTTTTAGGAGTAGGCATGTCACACACATAACATGAAAATGTTACAGAAATCAAGAAAAAGGGTGCATTTTCTAAATGAGAGTTATGCATTTTTGTTGGGTCCATATTCAGCATAAAGAACAAGAATTCTCAAAAGTCTGTACTTGCCTTCAAACCAGGGCCATTAAAATCCCCAAATTGATAAATTAGAATACATGAGAAGCATGTGTATAGTTTGAAAACCCAGCTTAATAGAATTAAAATGTGAAGAACATAGCACATTCTTTTGAGTTATAATTATTTTGTTAGTTTAAATGCTGATGTGAACACATTGCCAGAATCCCAGGGTCAGAATATATCAATTCTAAAAGAGGTGCAAATTGTTAGATATCAAATACATGTTTTATATCACTTCAACATGTTTTATATCACTTTAAAAGAAACTTTTTGGTAAAGGAATAAGAGGAAATATTCAGACAATTGCATTTTCCCAAAATTAAACTCAAATTTTCAATTTTGTCATTACCAGAAAATCCAGAGATGGCATTACTACAATCGGTCACATCTGCCGGTGTCACCTTCACAGTAACGAGAGCTTGCGGTAGCGGAGAAATCATAGAATGTGGTTGTGATAACAGGATAGAGAACAATCTCCAAGGTGAAGAGGGCACAGAATGGGAGTGGGGAGGCTGCTCCGATGACATCAGATTTGGGATGTACTTCTCAAGGGACTTTGTGGACGCATCTGAGGAAGGTGAGGAGACGGGGTCCAGCATGATGACATTACATAATTATGAAGCAGGGAGAAAAGTAAGCAAATCTCTTTTGTCAATTGACTGATATTTATTTATTTTTTATGATTGTTTAATGTCACAAGTTTCTGATATTTGAGAGTGTAAGGCCATTCAGGGTAAAATATTCAAGTTAAGACACTATCAGTGATCCATCCAGAAGAGTCAAAATATTTGAAACTTGAAGGACTTTAAAAGTGAAGGAAAAGTCTGTAGATATCTCATAAGTTATTTTTTCAAACTGAAAAATTTATAGAAAACTAAAAAAAGACCATTTTTCAAAGATATGAATCCCCATTCAATTATGTGTTGTAGTAAGTGTCTGTACGGACAGTAATGACTAAAATATCCAATTTTGTCCTTATTAGGCTGCTTTTCTTTGATTTATGAGCTAAAAAATGCATTTCAATATTTTTTTTATTTTCTCACATAATCGCTGCTTATCCCTTTAATGAATTTTTATAATGATCATGAAATGTTTATCTTATAGCTTCTTCTTGAACACATTTTATCCCTAAGTACTGACATGTGTTCAGAACAGTACAGTGTAGACACAGTTGCATTGGATTATGGGATTGGTGCAAAACACCCTCTAAGAACCTTGCACAGGATCTTTCAAGATCATGTATAAAGATTCCTTTCATTCTAACATTTTCAATTCTAAAAAAAATCATTTGTTTTTATGGGTTGGGAATAGTTCTTGTTTGGGGTCACATGACCATACCAAGGTGCAATTTTCAAATCACAGTGCATGATGGGATGGGTGTAACACTTTCTTTGAGATAGACTATAAATTACATAAACATATGCCTATTGACAGAATTGATTTAATTTGTGAATAAACAAGAACATTTGCTTATTTAGTTCTGATCATATAGCTCAAGATGTTATCATCCAACCTATTTTACTAATCAAACCTAAGATCTGTTTCAATAATATAAAGGCTAATTTTTACTAGTTCTTCAGGCACTTTGGCACCAATCAGTCTAACACTTTATCTTATAATTCTATCAATCTTTACACAGATGATTTTATCAGTTTAACAAGCTGGAATATCAAAACCAACATCTTGACTAATCCTGCCTTCGCAGCCTACACATAAAGCCTTTGATATTTCAGGATAATCCTTGATAATCTCACACCACTTTTTTCCTACACGGTTCGAAGATTTCATCAATATTGCCCCAAAGTTGTTGTAGATTAATGGTTTTGATTCTTAAAGGTGCAACAAGAGATTTCACATAACAGGTGTCCCTAAAAATATGAAAATTCGGATTTTTGCACCAATGTAAAGCTTTTTATCAAAAATGTTCCCATGTGAAAGGATTAAAGGTGGGTGTTCCAATTTATGTGTATCTTGTTCTCCACTTGATACGAGAGCCTGGCACCTGCATACACTTACCATCAAGTATCGTGGGAAACAAACTTGCGGTTTTGATAATAGAAGCGATAATGCACATTGCAAGGCCCTATTCACTACTGTGCTAATATTGATGGTTAACCACTAAAACGAGTTTTTTGTTTATATCTTTGCAAAGAAGTGGATTTGGAAGCTGAAATTTGAGGACGATAATGAGAAAAATACGGCCTTTCATCTGATATCAAAATTTATACTACTTCCGGTTAAATCTGGTGGGTCCCATAGGCGATCGGAACAAGCACCTTTAAGCTGCAAAGTATATCTTTGGTACAAAACTTGTGAAATTTCTAATTTCTTATAGGAACAAATACGAAATTCAGCCTATGTTTTATATTGAAATTAAGCAAATGAAAATCGTCTTTTGTTTTCACTTTTAAGGCATTTCTGTAACCAAAGACAAGGAAAGAAATCTATTGGGGGTCGTATCTATACGAAATCACTACATATGACACAATATATGGGAGCCCCCAAATCTCTCGTTGCACCTTTAACTTCTTATCCTTGCTTAGGAAATGGAAATGACTAAATATAATTGAAGACAGCTACAAGTCACAAACATTCAAGGCAATTAACATTTCATTGTGGTAGCCATCGTGGTATTAAGTATTCTTGATAAGCTCATCAAACTATTAACCCGGCTTTTAAATGTAATTAGATTACACAATAAGCGCATCAAAATATTAGTCCGTCTATTAAATGTTATTAGACTGAATAATAATATTAGGTAACTGATATGCTTAATGTAATATGTCTAAATG
>JAMKCH010007829.1:0-52269 GCA_023653785.1 Ophioderma brevispina | reverse complement strand
AAGTTATAATCTGAAATTGAACTAAGTAGTGAGTGAGATATTAAGTAAGAATTTGATCAATAAAGCTCAAAATGCATATTGTGATTTCACAGACTTTGTTATGTTTCAATACACGTAAATTTCAAAGCGATAATTAACGCTGTTCACATACAGATCTATGTACGTCGTATCTGCCTAGTTATGGCAAGCACAAAGGCCATAAAGTACGTCTGCAACGCGTGGCAAGAAAGTAGCAACGCGTTGCGACATTTCGGCAACGCGACATTTCGGCAACGCCTTGCTGTGTCGGCCAATCAAAATCATGAAATTTTCTGTGGAGTATTTCAAAAAATAAGACCCACAACGCGTTGCTAGATTTACTTTGCACGCGTGGCAACCTTCACAACGCGTGCGAGCTTCAAAAGCGTTGCAAGCTTCACAAACGCGTTGCTTAAGGTTAACAAGACATAAGGGTCATAAAGTAGTGCCGCAACGCGTTGTGAGAGAAGTCACCAACGCGTGCGACATTTCGGCAACGCGACATTTCGGCAACGCGTTGCGGACCTTTCAGCACACGCGTTGGCGGTGTCGTCCAATCAAATCATGAATTCTGTGACGTATTTCAAAAATATAATCTCACAACGCGTTGCGACCGTCAAAACCCGCCGTTGCAAACCTTCACCAACGCGTTGCAGCAATACGTGATGACCCTTATTGCCTTCACAACGCAGTTAGTGAAGTTTTACAACGCGTTGTGAGCTCGCAACGTTGTGATGGCTGCAACGCGTTGTGAAAGCCAGAAGGGTCATAACGTAATGCCGCAACGCGTTGTGGATCTATTTTTGAAATTACGTCACAGAACTTCATGATTTTTGATTGGCCGGGCCCGCAACGCGTTGCCGAAATTCGCAACCCGCGTTGCTACTTGCTCACAACGCGTGCGGCCCATACGTTATGGACCCGTATGGCTGTTAACCTTAGCAAACGCGTTGTGAAGCTTGCAACGCGTTGTGAAGCCCGCCATGCGTTGTTGTGAAGGTCCGCAACGCGTTGTGAGGTTCGCAACGCGTTGCAAAGTGAGTATCTGCAACACGCGTTGTTAGGCCTATTTTTGAAAAATACGTCACAGAAATTCATGATTTTGATGGGCAGCACCGCAACGCGTTGCTGAAATGTCGCCAACGCGTTGCCGAAATGTCTGCAACGGCGTTGCTACTTTCTCGCAACGCGTTTGCAGCAGTACGTTATGGCCTTTGTGGCTGCCATCTCGTGCGTAAACATGACGTGTTTCACATAGAGATCTATCTGAACGCATTGAAAGATAACAGTGAAATTAGAGTCTTATGTGAAAATACGACCTGTTTTGCGTTTCAATACAGACTTATGACAGTAAGAATTTAATGGCGAATTCTCGAAAACGGCATTTCGTCAGATAAGACAGTATGTGATGTTGGCGGCGACGATTGTAATAATAGGATAAATAGTTCTGTATTATAATTGAATATGGTAACAATACTCGTTTATATGAATTGAGCTAAAAACCCGTATAGCGGAGAATTCGTTTAACATGAATAAAAGAATCTGTGAACAAAAATGTAAGTGCACATAAAAATGTAAGAAAGGTAAAAAAAAGTTGGCCGTTTGGTCGGACGAAATGGGCCTCTCACGAGGTGTGAATGTTTTTCCCCCGAATGTTTTCTTTCAGTCTATATGACTTATTGGTAGAACTATAACACAGAACTAGAAAGTATGAGAAAAACACTTTGATTTTGTTTCTTGACACACCTCGTAAATATCTGTCTTTCACTTTTTTCTAATTGCCAACGGTGACATGTGATATAGATTTTTGTGACAAGAGTATACGGCGTGTTTGCGGTTTCATATAATCAAATTATCCAATCCCAATCATTTTAAGTCCACTAATGCATTAGCTCTTGCCTCGTGACACGCTTTCCCACGTAAAGGTAAGGTCATCACATAGAAGAACGCTTTCACCCAACCATCTTCCCAACTACTCAAAGACCGGCTGCAGTCTTGTTCAAACTGTCCCCACCAGTCAAAGATTGGTCTGCGATGTTCCCCGCCTTACAAAACACAAGAGCCGCGAATCGCCTAGCAATAGGCGACACCATCATGAAATCAACAAGATGAGGCATGTTTAATCGGCGAAGCCACTTGGTTCAGTCCCCGATCAGTCGCCGACTTTAAGGTAAAGACACTACCATAATTGCCTTGAAATATCGAATTTCCAATATTATCAATGATTAGAAATGAGGCATTTTTTCAGCTGTATTTTGCTTATTTATATGTTGAAAATCCGACATTACGTTCCGATTTTAGAGCAAATTTGCAATTCAAAATACACAAACTGATATTAGGGCTGTCCAGGAATATTCTGTATTCAAATAATGTCAAATTATCCCACCCGGTGCTATTTAAGGCATATCTATGAAATTAATAATATATGTACTTTGTACTGTGTTTAGATTTTGAATTTTTTGCCATGTCTGTTTTAATAATTGTCAGAAATTCTTTAAACAATCATACAAAAATTATCAAAATTGTTGTACCTATTAATCACCTTAAGTATTTTATTGTTTTTTCATCGCTAATATTACCTTTTGCTTTCAAAATTACAAAAACTTCCAATATCATATGTTCATAAAAGCTTAAGCCCGTAACTGGTACGCTTAAAAAAATCAAGATGGCTGTCACTTATATTAAAATTAGGTGACCTTTGACCTTGAAAAAACTAAAAACAATAAATTTGAGAAATTTAGCAAACGTTTTCCCTAGCACATCATGTTTTCTTGACACTTTTCCCTTCCTGGTTGGTGAAGACGCCTTGAAACCCCTGTCCCCACCTATTATTAAAAATTGGGAATTCATCTCTCTGACAGTTGGCATTTTCCTGATGTTCTCAAACATTCCATGGGTTACTTCACTCTTTAAAAGGTACTTGACCCTTAAAATTTTGAAAGTTTAAAGGCCTGTAGCAAATATCCCATTCCCTGTCCCAAAATACTCGGAGAAGGCGGTGTCACGTCAGATACCGACCATTGTGGACGTTCAACTGTTCTTCTCCCGAGGTGTTTTCATCCCTTCGTACAAATGTCAACATAGTACCGAGACGGCGCGCTGAAAGTGCAAACTGATATTCTTATAGTCCTTTGGGACAACAGCAAAGCCGTCGTCGTGGTCTTACTCGACATGTCCGCCCGCTTTCGACACTGTTGATCATGATATTTTGTTGAATAGGCTTGAGCATCGTTTTGGAATGGGAGGTGCTGTCCAATCTTGGTATAAATCTTATCTTAATAATCGCACTACCCGTGTCTTTATTAAGCATGAATTTTCCGCTGAACATGTCTTGATTTATTCATTGCCACAGGGTTCTATTATCGGCCCACAAAGATTCACCATGTACATCACTCCCGTTGGTGATCTGATCAGGGGTCACAACATTTCCTTTCATGCTTATGCTGACGATATTGAACTCTATGATGAGTTAAACCCAAAGAGTTTTGAAGACCGTCAGCGTGTCCTTGATAATCTCTCCTCCTGTAAATCTGATGTTAGTTCTTGGATGTCCAATTCGCTCTTTGCACGGTTTCGCCATTTACGGGGAGAGCCTCGGACTGGCAACATTGTGAATGGGAGCACTTACGCAATAGTTTGATCAGGTTCGATTCTTTCTAAACAAAACCAATGGCCTTGCAAGAGGTGAATGCATTGTTTCAGAACAGACTCATCTATTCCAGTGTCAGTTCGAGGCTCTCCCTGCAAATGGCGAACCGTGCAAAATGTGAATAACTATCTTCAACTGAATCAGGGCAAAACTGAGTTTTTCATTTTTGCAAACTCTCGCATGTTGCCATCTTTGTCTAATGTGAGGTTAAAGATCAATAACTGTATTCACTCATCTGATTCCGTGAAAAACCTTGGTGTCACCCTTGATGGGTCTCTTAATATGTCCCATCACATCAATACACTTTGTAGAACTGTTAACTTTCATTTGCGCAACGTTTGGCGAATACGCCGTTTCATTACTAAAGAAGCTTGTCCTCATGCCGTCCGAGGACTGGTCCTGTCCCGCCTCGATTATGCGAATTCCCTTCTGTCGGGTGCGATGCAATCTGATATCAAGCGCCTCCGGCGTCTTCAAAATAAAGCTGCACGCTTAGTCTTTGCTTGTAGACGAGACCGGTCGTCAGCTGGCTTGCTTGACTCTTTACATTGGTTACCTGTTAAAGAACATATTCGTTACAAGATTGCTTTATTCATTTACAAGTGTATCAATGGTGAGGCTCCTTCATTCCTCAGCGACCTTGTTTATTTACACTCAATTCTCCAGACTCTATTCCTTTCTGATCGTACTCGTCTTCTAAATTAAAAGCTGGTGACTGCTCTTTTGCTGTTGTGGCACCAAGAACCTGGAACGAGTTACCGACTGATCTTACGTGCGGATTCTGTTTTGGTCTTCAAACGCCTTCTTAAGTCATATCTGTTTCCTCATTAATATGTTTCTCTTTCGTTTTGTATATTCATTTTTGTTTATTTAAAGCGCTCCGTTCCTTGTGGAGCGCTATATATTGTTCTGTAATAATAATAATAATATTAATTTTGTTCCGGTATCCCCACATGTTTATTATGTCAAAACATGAATGTTGTAGGTCCCTCATAGCAAAAATTTAAAATTATGGTAGCCCATTACCTTAACACGATGCCACAAGTTTTGAAGACTGCAAGTCGGCGACTAATCTTCTGATTTAACTTGGACAGTTGACTTGCATCTTCTCTCCCGCTTGGAGCAGACTCATTGCCGACCACTTTCCAACCGCACCAAACCACTCATGATGCGTGTCAACTCATCGGCTACCACTGCTAAACCTCTCATGTGTCCATGCCGACCTTCCCAATTAAAAACAAACAAACAAATCGCCACAATTTTTTGGGCTGCGAGAAAAATCGTGGCGGGTTATTCAAATTTGCAACGTGCTCCCGAACGCACAAGACTGCAAAAGACTGTACAGGACAGACCCAGGTCTTGCAAAAACTACACATGAAAAATAAGACAAAAAATTCTCACGATTTTCGAAAAAAGGCCAATCGGCACCAGTCTTGATCAGTCTTGAAGTAGTTTTCTAGCAATTAATTGACTATGTGACTGATCTTAAATTGCCACGTGCTCCCGACCACACAAGTTTCCAGAAGACCTTGCCAAAACTACACGTGAAAAAAAATGCTCACAATTTTTGAATAATGGTCAATCGTCACCAGTCTTTTAGAGTCTGTAAGGGATTTCTAGCAAATCGGTTATGTGACTGAGCCCTTAACCCCATGTGATAATCTGGAAATCTGGAAGTAGGAGCTTGAAGAACGAGGGCCCCGGTCATTTTTATTTATGTATTTTAAATTTGTAAGAACAGTGCATTGCTATATGAAGTTCTGCACATGATACAAACCGCGCTATTGCGGATCAACCCACAATGGTAAAAAAAAAACTAATTTCGGACCCCACTTCTATTTTGAGAGACATATAGCGAGGTCATTGCAACAGGCAGATGATTCCTACTGCGATTCCCCACCACTGTGATGGAATAAGTGTATTTTCCAAGTGTTATATTCCAAATATTATATTGCCTACGGATGTTTGCCCTGTGGATATGGATAAGGGTGAATTATAGGATTATCCAATATGGCCCAGGAAAAACTTTCTTAAATAGCTCTCTTTTCAGCAAAATAGGTTTCTAAAATATGAAATAATGACACAAGTATTCATATGTTTAATCATGAAAACGCTTCTGATATGTTTATGCCAATCAAATGCATTGTATTTAAGACGGCGGCCAATATTCCCGCGTACATGTAAGAGCATGTAAGGGGTTAGCATGACTATGATACTATTGACATCTCCATCAGTAGCCTCTTTGCATTGGAAAACCACTTTCAATATTGTGGCAAAATCCATTGAAGTACTAATAATGAGCGTGCGATTTTTCTTTTATAAGAACAATAGAATTAGCCGGTATTTCAATTCCAAACTTTAATTCAAATAAAGTCGATTTCTGCTCCCGAGAGAATGTGTTGAAAAGCCTTCTTTTATGGCGGGGAGAATATTTTTTCACATATGAAAATCATTTATACTAATAGGTTGCTGTGCTTTAAATTCAATATGGCGACCGTAAGAGCTAAATATGGTTTAAGTGGAAAGATATTATATACCACCTCCAGTTCCCTCCTCTGGACGAAATCGCGTTTGCAAATTATATTTTCTACATAGATGCCCAGAAGGGTCACAGATTATTTTAAGGATGGTAGGAAAATAAAACGTAACCTATTTATAAATATCTAAGATGTGTGTGTGTGTGTATGTATGTGTGCGTGTGTGTATGTGTGTGTGCGTGTGTAGGAGTGTGTGTGTGTGTAGCCACAAAAGTTTAAGGTCAAAGGAAAATTAAACTATGGGGCGTAGACCAAATAACCAACTGTATAACAAAATCTGTTGTGCCCATCAGGGGGCTAGGGCAAAAACAAGTGTTAATTCATATTAAATTATTAAAACAATATTTAACTGTATGTTCCCGCACATAAAACTGGCACATTTTCTTGAAAATGAATAAAATGTCACCTCAATTTCTTTCCCCCCAATATCAGTGACAGTAGTATAAACAAAAGGAAATACCATTTTGTTATAAATCTAAACCAATTATAATCTTTATATAGTGATTGTCTGTCGCTTAGGGTATGGCATGGGATTTAGTCGTTGTCATAGTCACCAAAACCGGAACACCTCCCATAGAAACTAATTTCAAGCATACTTTTATTTGGTTTGAATGCACTAATTTCAAGATGTCATCCCAAAGTGGTGTAATTTCAATGGAAAAGTCATGGCATTATTTTTTTCCGACCATACAACTGTAATGAAGATCATAATCCGATTTTAACCCAATTAGCTTCAATTTGAACATAGATTTTGTTTTATATTATTTTGTTAACATGTTTCAAATTGAAATTGGCAATCTAAAATTTGCAATCTATATGACTACAGGTATAATAACTATTAATAAAAACAATTCATTTTGTTATCAATATTAATTAACTATGAACACACACTTTGTGTTGTAATTAAAGCTATCTATCATAAGGCTGAGTACACAGACAGTTCATATAGCAATTGTCCCCCTTGTAACACTCACCCAGGAGTATAAATACAAAGAAATGGGGTGCCATTTTTTTAACACATACTTTAATGCAACTTATAACCTATTAACCCGCTTTCTAATTCTCTCTTTCGCCCAACTATTAACCAACTCTGTTTTGCCCCTTTTCCTAATCTCTCCCCCCCGATTCGTAACGTCCTCGACACATTCTTTTCCCCTCATGTACCAACTTTATCGAGCCAGTTGGGTCAAAAGGACCCGTATTGCCATCACTATCTGCAGACCGGTGCTTTTGCTGAAATTCACCCCAATGCCTGCTGACCTGTTCCGTCTAGCCGCTTCGTTAGGCTGTCCCCGATTATTCCCATGAATCGGACTGTTCCGGTCTTGGTTGAATCTGACCCCCACTACACTCCATCGGTTTATCATGTTTTGATGATGCCTCCAGAGTTTATAACAAGTGGGCCTTTCTTTTTATTTATACTACCACCTGTTTGGCACAGCTGTGGACAATTGCTATGTAAAATGTCTATAGTTAAATGTTTTGCCAATTTGCTTCTACAAGTGGTTTAAAGTCGGTGGCATCGCTCTATCAAAAACATCTTTTGCTTTAATTATTTGAGATACCTCCAGAGTTATAACACACTGGTATTTGCTTTTTATTGTTAATACCACCAAGTGGGTCTCTACTTCCTCACAACAAGAGTGCAAATTGTAGGACAGCCCATTGAATAGGTCGATTCAGCGTATACCGCCTCCTACATAACATGGTTATGGAGTACGATGCGGATACTTTATTGAACCATTTTGTCATAAGGACCCGATGCCATCGAAATATTTCTTTATACGCAAGTTGTTGTGTTAAATCATTGGCAATACAATTAAATATGGATTATGTTATCATTTTCCACTTGCATTTTTCAGCCAATTATGCATGACTTTTCCTCCAAATTAGACCATTTTTGCTGGCCTTCTTGAATTTAGTGCATTGAAACCGAACCAAAGTTATGCTTTAAATTAGTTTCTATGGGTTAAAACATCTGCTCATCTCATTTATTCTTTTTTTTCAAAATATTTCGCTAATTTCGAGTTTTTCTCACATTTCACTACTTATGGCATCATATTGGCCGCATTGATTGCGCATAAGCAAACCAACTATACTAAAATTGGAATTTGGAGGGTTGACACTCTTACTAATCATTTTATTTGTGCTTTATTGGTATTACTTTACTGATATTGACTTTTCAAATTTTTTTGACCAATTTTGCAGCCATCATGGCGGCCATCTTGGATATCTCGAGAGCATCGGGATTTTTTTCACTGTTAACAGCCGCAAAACGCGTTAAATTTGGAATAGAAACGAGTGAAGCAATAGGCCAAAAAAAAAAAGAGTTTTGTCTCTTACCTTTTGACAAAAAACAAACTGCCTGCTCTTTTTTTTAGAAAAAAGGCTATGTTCTATGCGAGTTTTTTTTTTGTCATCTCTCTGCCTCTGTACCAAAATTTTGAATCACATCCAGGTGAAAGAATCTGAAGTGTTTTTCTCCACAGCATATCGGGCTGATAGTTGAATCCTCTTTAGCTTCATTGTTTGCCTGAAGTCAAGTGTAATCTACAGGCCACGATATTGGGGGAAATGACTTTGAGGTTACATTTTATTCATTTTCAAGAAAATGTGCCAGTTTTTATTTGCGGAACAGACGGTTAATATTTTTAATAATTGTTTTGATTACATTTGGTTTTGTCCTCTAAGCCCCCTTAATGCGACCACAAATTACAGCATAGAGGCCCTGTCCATCTTTATTTTGATTTTATGGTACTCCCGTTAGTGGATGGGAGGTCTCCTGATGGACCTTGAACATAATTACTAATAACAGTACATGAATTTTGCATTTTTTTTCATCATAAGAAGCGTGATCTAACGTATTTACAGAAATAACCCTCGTCTACCGGAGCCTTTTTTGAAACCAAACTCCGACGGGGGGGGTGGGGGGTGGTTACCACCCCCCCTGTGATTTCGTTACTGAACACCTGATTCTGTAATTCCTGTCCAAATAGAGCTAGAGTTTCTTCTTTCCTTGTACCAAATAAGTACTAAGTACTAACATCCCCATTATGACGTCACCATGACTTCAGAAAAAAAAAAAAAAAAAAAAAAAAAAACAAATGTTGAGGACAGTACGAAAATACTGATATCGGGTTGGAAACATTGATATTTTCATAATTTAGCACTCAAACACCCTATTATAGCTCTAATGATGTCCATTATATTAAACCAGTCTTTTTCCTTCCCATCATGAGTCAAAAAACCGCATGAAAATCTGATTTTCCTAACCTTTTGGCGAAAATTGAATTTTCACTGTGTGTGCTAGGGAAATGGCATTTTCTGACATCGAACTTTATGACCTCGACTGTGACGTAATGCTATCATGTTGTACTCTCATTGTGGTATCACTGGCCATAGGAGGACCATAGCTATCTATTGGTACCAAAACAGTGTCTGTGATGTTCCTTGTGTTGTGTTAGGACATGTTGGTACTTCTCTCGGAGGTGGGGTGGTTAACCCCCCTATCGGTCACTTTGGGATCACCCTGTATCTTACCTATACCCCGGTGGATGTTGTTTTTGGATAAAAAGGAGCGGAACATGTCAATTGACAATTATATTAATATTTGGCAGCCAAAAGGGGGGTTTTATCAAGCCGGGGAAAACAAAACCTTAGGGGGGGGGGTGGTAACCACCCCCCCCCCCTTCGGTAGCACGGGGTAAAAACTCATTTTAACGCACGCCGTATGCATGTTTTTCCCCCCTCTATGCACACTGTTTGCTCGTCTAATAACCTTTGTGGTGTTAAGATCAGTGGAGTAGTCAAAGATATTCATTAGTATACAATCTTTGGAGCTAACTATTAACAACCATGTAGTTTTATTTCGCTACAGAAAAAAGGTTTTGATTTGATACTAAACATGCTAGTTACACATTTTAGCACGTCCTGTTAATTCTCGACACCTCATTGACCTTTATACCATAATGACCTTTACGTGACCGCTTCTTGAGTTTTATCTCTTTTCACCTCTATATTTTACATTTCATTGGCCACAAGCTTTAATTTGATACCAACATCATATAGTTATAATCATAACGCGATAAAAGTTTTCCCCAATAATTACCGAGGTATTTGAAAAAGTGGGCGTGGGCTTATGACGTCAAGAACAAACATTGCCCAAAGTGCCCGGTGGCATCCGTCAGATTCTTAAAGAAGACACCCTATACTACCACTTTCAGCAAAAAAATTCCTATATACCCAACTTGACGTCACGCTCTGGTTCTACTTGACTATATAATTAGCATAATAAGCATTTTGGCGCGCTATTCGTACTGGAGTTACTGTTTTGAATTTTTATTTCAGCAATAAATTGTATTATGTCCTACTATTATGTCCTATACTACTATACAAATATTCATGTAAGTAATACAAATGTGTTGATTAAATTTATGGAAAACTTAAAAAGTTGCCTACAAATTACTGGCTAGCTTTTCTCATATCATGTCATCTGTTTTTTTGGGTAGTTTATTTTTATGTTTACATATATCTCTGTTTTCCAATGGCCTAGACACTCATTTGAGAGCAAATTGAAGAAATTTCAATTTGTGAACATGTGCTAGTGCCGCTTTAAACTGCAAAGCATATATCACAAGAAAGTATTAAAAAAAAAAAAAAAAAAAAAAACAAAAAAAAAAACACGTTACGACTCCCACAATACGTATCGGTGAAATTGAGTTAAATAGAGCAAGATGACAATAACCTGTTTTGTTATACGGACAGAAGTATAATTATTAATATTTAAATGAACCCGCCAGGATACCTCTATTACAATGTTTTATTCATTCTAACTATAACACCGATCTGAAGATTGCAGAGTCTTTGTCTCTTTTACCCTTTGTCTAAAAAACAGAGTGTTCAATATTCAACTCAAAATATTTTGCGACTTATACGGTGCCCACCCTCCTTCCTTGATTAGAGGTTCAATTTATGTTAGACTTACGGGGTTTGTATAACAGGGTGAGTAAAAAAAGAAAGTTGTCCTTTCATCTTACCCCACTCGTCGTTTGAACACGGTTGAAGGCTTCAGACAGTATTGCTGGCACTATTTTTCCCTTTCTTTGCATGTCCTTATTTAAGCCCATGATATACATGCCGAGCATCGCGGGCGTGGGCTAGGGTTACTATTTACGGATGGCCCCGATTTCTCGTTACTAATGAAGTAAATAAAAAGGGATAAAACAGGCTTCAGAAACGTTTATGGGCGTCATTTGACTTTGGAGGAAGAATGTTTATGCCATTTTGCTCAGAACTTAAATCCGGTTTTGCCATTTTGCCACACAAATGATGCTTCGTTTACATACAGCAACACGGTCTTCAGCAGTGCTTTTGGTGAAACAACAAAATCCGAGTCCCGAGTGTTAACACTTTTTGGGACAAATCCTTGCACACAAAGATAAAAACTGATTAAGAATATTTGACGTTGCCCAACGCAGATTTGAAGGCGTGAGTAATTCCACATCAGTGATCAACTTAAGATCCCCATTTTTTTGCTGATACGTGAAAAAGAATGTAAAAGACAAGAATACTACTCAATTCATAAATTTTCAGTTAACAATGAAAACAAATTATATTTTTGCATTTTTCATTCAATAAATTCACGTCAACAATGCATCTCTTTGAATGAATGTGGTAGTAAGCATGCAACCAATAGTATAAATGCGACGCGGCTAAACGCGATCGTAGTAAGTTACGCGAATTAAGCGCCGTAAATAGTACCGCTGAGCCGTTAATTATTACTTCTGAAAATGACTATTTACGGTGGGATTGGTTTAGGGGTACTATTTACGGATGGAGCCAATTTCTCGCCGCATAGTTGAACTATTTTATTTTTTTTTAAATTTTTTGATAGAGTTTCAACCAATAAACATCTAAAATTATTAATGAAGTTCATAATATGGTTTAATAGGTAGTTTCTCCATTTTCTACTAAACTAATGCTTATTCTATACCAAAGCGTATGCTATATATCATACTTAAGCGAATCTGTGGAAGCCTACTCTCGAGGGAGGTAAGGACCACCCAAGATCTTTCAGAATGGATATCACACTATGGTGCGGTCGTAGTTGTAACGAACTAAGCAATACTGCACTCTACCCGTTCAACCTTATTATTGATGTTTCTTTTTGTGTGAGGATCCCTAACATCTGTTGCGTACTCCAACGATTTGGGAAACATTATGTGATGTAGCAAGCTTCCTTAATCTTTTTTATCACGTGTCTTGTAAGGAAAAATCTAGTCAAATTTGCTTTCTTCGTTGAGACATCAAAGGTTAGTTGCTGTCAAGGTGAACTCCTAATATTCTGCGGAGTATATCTCTTCCAGTGAGGCATTTTGTCAAAGAAAGCTGGCAGTAAAACGTAAATAGGAAGCTTAGAGTTCATATGAAGTCGCCAAAACACTATGAAGGAGTAGAAAATGGGTTGACTTTTGGTATAACAAATCAAGAAATCCTAGAGGAACAGAGGCTCGTGTCCAAAGATGCCGGCAGAACATTGAAAGGGAAACAAAATGACGGCGCTTGTTCATGATTTGTTTGCCCAATCGAGTCATCAATGTCTTCGAGGCCAAAGATGACAACAACCTTTAGGTAAACTGATGATGACGTCATAAAAACCAATGAAATCGGTATTTTATACACATGATCAAAGTAAAGGAAAATGGATGTCGCGATTGATCTGCCATACATGTGTATAGTCATGTAGTGATTGCCGCGTTTGTTATAGGTCCCAGAAAATGCAAATAGAATTAATGTGGTTTGTGTCAAGTCTACAAGGAGAGACCAGAAAACATTCAATATTTAGGTTGGTGATGACATCATTTGTGGTACCTTCAATTTATCAGAGAGTAATAGAAAATTCCAGGTGACTGGTGTGAATCTATTCATGCCACTGACTGATAATCAATAGTTTCACAAATGATGTCACTGGCAGTGTATTCTTTTTTCTGGCCCTGCTTATTGCAATGGAATGTCCCACAAAGATTTGGAGTAGGTTTATCAACTCATTTCCTGGGATCGTTAAACAGATTTTGTGGTAACCACCTTCCTTCGAAGGACAGGGTTAACAGTAACTTCCAGTAAAACACGAAACAAATTAGTGTTTCTAAAATGTAATTATCATTCTGAGTGTTGAGTTACAGCAAGGCTTAAAAAGCGTTATTTTAGAACACTTGAACTGAAATGTCTTAACCGCTAAAACTCGACTAATAAAATTGGTACATGACCCCGTTGAAGATAAGCATAATTCACAAATAATATTTGATCTGGCTTATATAAATGCCCACATATATAACCAGACAAAACAAACACAGACGTCAACAGTGATTGATACCATCACGTACCAGTGGAGCACAACAAAAGCCGCAATCATAACATGATGAATGTTAAGACAACTATAGAATACCAATTTCTGAAAGAAACTGATCGTGCAGGAAATTCTGCAATAAAATCAAAGAAGATAAAGAAAGGAGAGGACCACGAAGTGTGCACGCGTTGCACTGTAAACACTGGGGCGTGTTATTAATAACAGCCACGGTGTCATGAATAACAGCTTCCATGTGATGTAGTGTCCTGCATATTGTGTTCTCCATTGTATGTTGCACGCATCATTCCCTTTAAGACTATCTATAGCCTTGTTTACAAGGTTAAGATTCTTGCCCGAAATCATGGTCCAGGACAATAACCAGGTGATTTATTTCATAAGGCAGCTATACACTATTTTCTACTTCCCTCGCCAACTCTAAAATAAAATGATAATACAATAAATATTGTGCCAAAAGTGGGAATTGATCCCATGACCTTTCCATTACAAGGCGAACGCCTACAAACGAACGCCACGCAATCCAAGCCGACCAAAAGTCGTTCTGTTGTAATACTGAAAGAAATACTTAAACAGAATAAAGCGCACACACTATCACGAATAGCGCCACTACGAGACGAGTTGAAAATATCCTCCTGGAGGAAGATTTCGGGCCAGAATCACATTAACCATCACTCATGATACCAGCCACGCGTCTGCTACCAAATAGCCACAACAGCAACAAATTTAAGCTAACCGGAAATTAAAGCTACTACAATTTGGTGGTTTTTTTTAGCTAAAATTACATGAAGGGCACACTTCAGACATTACATTTTGTTACAAGGTACACTGAAATTTCATAAAACCAATTCATAATTCTTTAACCGACTTCTTAGTTATAACCATAAGTTGAAACTACTACGATTTGTTGGGTTTTGAGCTGAAATTACATGAAGGGGCACGCTTGGACACAAATTCAGACATTACAAGGTGCACTGACTTGAGTGGGAAATGGTTTTCGATCATTCTTCCAAAGTATTTTTACAAGATATTTCACAATTACTGGTCACAATATCACCCAAAATGCAAGCTTATTTTCTGCAGTCGTAGTTCTACAAAGAAAAAAACTGATTTTGATGCGGTTTCCGGCATTTTCTGAAGGAATGTCTCTTCTATTTGGTGCCATCAACTTTCAATAAAGCCATGGAAAGTGAGTATACTACCAAGTGTTCGAATTAGGCACCATACAGTACGGAGTCACAACATCCGGTGAAACTACAAAGTTTTGTGGACAGTTTACATCGCTGTTACTGCATCGATCGCGACAAAGATATAGGATCACAGGCCGTCGCGGTGTATGCACAACAAAAGACATCGAGTGCCTGGCTTTTGTCCGAGATGAATGGGTAATTGGTTTAGGTAATTTGTGGTTTTCGCGTTGTAGGTCCTCTTATCTACTAGGTCCCATGGTCTGGTAAGTAAGTTCTTAGTATTTTTTATTTGATCGATGAGAGCGGCCGTGCTACTAACGAATGATACAGGTGAGTGATGGAATGTTAGAATTTATTGGATTTTATAGCATGTCTCAAAAAACATCACCCTATCATAAATTTTAAAAAGGCTTCACAAATCAGCCGAAATGTTATTCAAATGTATGTAATCTTTCAGCCAATCATATTAGAGTCATACGCATGAAACTAATCAAAATCCGCGCGTAAAATCAATAGAGACCTTGAATATTTTGTTATTGACAATTCTTTTCAGTGGGAAGGCTGAGAAGAAGCGTCTAACGTGAACGCCTATTCTTACGCCTGCTTATTCAAAATCACTTTCCGTGACAAGATTTTAATGTTGCGCAATTTAGGTGAAATTTCGAAGAAGCTGTAATCTAAATCATCATAGCAGCAACAGGAACCGAAGTTAAGCTCGTAAAATTTTGTAATGCTGAGAAGAAGATGATTACAACCAAACTTTGATCAAATGCAACGTGTTTTTGTTCATTGCTAAAAAGTGACACAAAAGTAATTTTAAACTAACTGCAGTTAATATTGAATATACCGCAAGATCAAATAAAGAGCATTAGAAACCATTACTCTTATTCTTAAACGGATATCGGTCTTCATCCCCGTATTTTGATGTACAGCAGAACAAAATATTTTAATGAGGCCTATACACTGAAAACACTGACACGAGGGGGGGGGGGGGGGGTCCATGTGGACAAAGGATTTAGTTTTTCGCGTACCGTGTTTTAACGCCTAATTATTTTAGCCCAAGATTTTAGGTATGACTAAATATGAGTTGCGCATATCTTGGTGGGAAAAAATCAAATTGGCCATTGCGTTTATCATATAATTAGCATAAATAAGCATTTCGGTGGCGCTATTCGTACTGGAGTTACTGTTTTGAATTTTTATTTCAGCAATGTAAATTGTATATGACCAACATTATGCACCAAAGTCTTCAGGGAAGTGATTTTTTTTCGGGAGAAATTTTCCGTTTTTTGGACCGCCATTTTGTAATCTCTATACCTGCTTTTCCTTTTTCTGTGTTTTGTTTTTAAATGTACCCCATCATGACATTTTTGTTTAAAAAAATTAACAGCAAGGTGGTTTTCAGAGAGGAGTCCACTTGGACTCCCTATGTACCAACGGGAGTGCAGAAGATAGATAAATAAAAAAAATGTTCTTGAGTTAATAGATTTTTTTCTAGGTATTCGTGGTATTACACGTGGTATTTTCGGCTAACTTTAAGCATTTGTAAATAGCAGTTCCACTCGCATTGAAAATGTTACTCATTGCAAGGAGAATATTTGAAATAAAGCATATCAATGGCTTTGTGAAATCCAATACAGAAACGCTGTGAACTTAATGTCTTCCTTTAGTTTTAGGATGGCAAGAATATTAAATATATATTTTTTTTATTAAAAAAATAAGATCGCCATACAGATGAACTAAAAACATCAACGTGATTGGAAGGGGAACAATCACGTAATTTGTTGTCAGTAGTACAGTGCAAACCGACTATTTTATTAATGTTAAGGCATTTTTAGAGAAAGAAAGAGCATTTACATGGTTCGACCCTGAGCATATAACGCATATCTGCCATTTTTGGATTTTTTGCCAGTTTTCCTAGATTTTGTGGATTTCGAAACAAGACGGAATTTTCTTCAATTTTTTGTAGTGTTAAATTAATCCTTATCCAAGTTCTTTCATACGAAACATGTCAATGGCTTGTCTTCCGCTCAATATTTTTCTGATTACTATTTTTGTGAGCACCTGAAAAACAACAGCTTCACGGCCGCCATCTTGGATTTCAGCCCAATTTTTTAATTAATTTGCTAGTTTTGTGCATTTTGAAACCATGGACGATTTTTTTTCTTCAAAATTTTCAGCCCACAAGTAATTCTATGGGCTTTGTTTGATACTCTCTGTCTCACGTCTTTCTTTATTGTATTTTTGGCCCTTTAAACAGCCAGAATTACTAATACGATATCTATTATTCGCACAGATGTTGAGTAAACTGTTTATGACGTAAATAAGTGTCCTGTTTTTACACGAAAAGCAATCACTAGGAAGTGACACACTTATTGTACAACAACAGGACAAATAGGCAATATAGCTTTCGATGAAATACCTCTTGTTGCTTTTCATCTTGATGACGCGGCGTTGGAAACGCCAGTAATACAGGGTGTCCCAAAAAGTTGTGCAAGCAGATAAACTTCAATTTATCAAAAACCACGCAACCTGGATATCTCATCTTTCTGACGCACACTGATTATACCTTTGCCAAAATCACCTTTTTGAGGGGACACCCTGTACAATCTATCAATGTACAGTATCTATATTTAACACTGCTTCAAGGAACTGCCATAACTGTCACTTGATCACAAAAACAAATTAAGCAGTGATTAAATTGTAGCTACTAAAATTGCAACTTAATGTCCGTCGTCCAGTTTGTCAATTGAGTAATTATAGAGGCGGAAAGGTGAGCTGTGAATTGTCAATAGGTTTTCGAAACAGGGAAATATATTTGATACGTCAGTTCAAGTGGAAGTTTGTGTTGTCTTGAAGGTTTTTAATTAAAACACCTTCATCCATCTTTATTTACGTTGATGAGTGTTGACTGTTTTGGATCACCAAAAGATTTTCTGGATAACAAGTAGAGAAAGAATTCTTAACCGGATTTGTTCGCCTCCTTTACACCTATTTCATCAACAAGTGGCCCATGCTTGGTGATCATCACATCACATCATCATCATCTCATCTCATATCATCATCATAATCATCATCATCATCATCAATCTTCATCTTCTTCATCATCATCATCACGATCATCCTCATCATCATCACACGATCATTCATCGTCATCGTCATCATCACGATCATATAATCGTGACTATCTTTATCGTCATAATCGTTTTAATGCAATTTTTTGAGACACCTCATTGATTTAAAGAAATCCTTAAGCACAGCTGATCGAGCCATTGTTGACCTTTTTAGAAATTATCGAGGGTTTATGGTTAGAAGATGTATTTGACATGCCAGACGGTGTCTGTAGGGGTTGTAATTTATATCATATTGTGAGATCCTATCGTCAATTGTGACACTAAATCAGCCCAAGGCAGACAAGTGCTGGATGTATTTTAAAGTACTGGTGCAGCTTTCGAAGGGAGGTGTGGGAATTACCATTGGGAAAACTACGCTTAAGCCATGGATGTGTATCGATCACTGTGTATTATCATATGGTTTTATTTGGTAGTGTCTAGTTTCTGTGAATACAAATGATTAAACAAATGCCTAAATGGGCCCTACAAACGATTTTTGGAAACTATAAGGAAAGTTGGAGTATACAATCTGATTTTTAAGTTGTTATGGTGATGCATGATATGTCGTTACAAATTGTATCACTATGGTGTGTAAAACAGTTTCACCACGAGTGTTTCCATAGGGTGACCCCACTTTAAAATGACCACGGTTCGTCTGACACCTAACGGTTATTTACAGTGAGTTAAAGGTGGCGTGACCCGATCATGGTCCGAATTTTCATATGATGTTTCCCCCTCAAATGGAGGGAAACGCTTCCTGGGCTTAAAATTTCACTGGGGTAAGGTAATGAGGAAAAATGTTGAAATTTTCAGAAGGAGTTTAAAGTTTTAAACGCATTTTAACTCCACTTAAAATGCATGTAAATTTAAAATAGTTGTGATACACTTGGGTGCTCAGCCGATAAAACACACAATTGGATCTTTTGTACACTTATGTAGTTGTCTTAAATTAACGAGGATGTTGAAGTTAATCGTGTCTAAAGCGTCTGCTTAAGTAAGCAAATGGTTAAAACATATTCAAACACGTTTTGCTTAAACGCAATTTTTAAAATTCCGGCCATTGTAAGCTAAAATCGCGTTTTTGAAATACGAGCTGCAAGTTTAAATGAAAGACATAGCTTCCTACAGTGCATCACATAATATGCTAATTTAGATTGTTTGCTTTTGTTATGGCTAGGGGTTGACTTATAGTTTGTAAGTTAAGCCAGCAAATATGGGCATGTGAGGCATGGGATTCATGGGTTAGTTGCGACGCTTTTACTAAAATACGCTTGAAGGGCGCGACTATTTTCACAAAATTATTGATTTTTTTGGCGTAGTAGAAAATAATTTTTGATACGTAAAGTGTGGGTGATGGGGATTGAATTATTATTAATACTTTGTAATTATTTTAAGTAATTTGGCTTATAATTTTAAGGAAAAAGATTGTATACGTCGAGTGTGGGCCTGTCGTTTCGATCCAAGCAGGATCTTCATCAAAGGCAAAATTGACAAAAAAACAGAAGACACAAACCATATATAAAGCCAAGGAACCACCAGACAGGGACCTTGCTCAGAGTGAGGGGTGATGGGTAAAAGGAACTGGGAAAGAGAAAGCTGAAAAAGAGAACAATGGAAGTTAATGAACATAGATATGTGACATAACCAAGAAACAGGGCAGGCATGGGAGGCATGGAAGAGTGGAGGACGGATGAGTGAAGATGGGAGTAGACATGGAGTGATGGGCCCAAGGGAAAGAGAAGATTTCAGAGCTTCCCACAATGCATTGCTTCAATGGGAAGTTTTTGTACAGCTACTGGTGTGAATCGTTAGTGATGAAACATAGCTAAATTTGACAGTACTGATCTCAAACTTGAATTAAGATTGTTTCATCTCTAACGATCACGACAACCTGTACAAAAACTGCTAATGGAAGCAGCAATGAATTGTGGGAAGCTACTGGTATCTTCTCTGGGCAACGGGACTGGGAGAGCCTGCGAAAATAGAACCATAAGAGCCTTAATGTGAACAAGGAGATGGGTGATAATGACCAGGGAACACACAGCGGTGCTTGGACGGGTAAAGCTGAAGAGAACACATGGATGATGAGTAGCTAAGAAGGGAAGACAAAATGCTCAACGGATGGGGGAAAAGAATTGAAAAAGGGGGTTAAGTAAAAAAGCATGGAGTGGAATTAAAAAAGAACATTAACAAAAAAGTTGAACAAGAAAGTCATTCAAAGCCTAAATAAAAAAAATCGGAACTGAATTGACCACTCCTAGGCAGGACAAGAACCGTTATTTCTTAATTAATACCCCAAGCGTTATTTTTGACAAGCATGGGTACACGACCAAACTGCAAGACCCCGTCCTGCATTTTCGAAGTAGCTTTTGCGTTTCTACAGTGTTTGTCAAATCAGGCTCGACCGGGGAAGGCGGTGGGGCCTGATTCCCCCTAATTCCCAAAAGCCCCCAAACCGGTTAGACGATCCCTAAAGCTGACTCAGATATTTCAAAAATATAATTTTTTGTGTAGTAATAAAAATATCATCTAGAACTAAAGATTTCAACTAAACTGCTCAATTCCAAAAGTTAGAGATGAATATCGATTTTCGTTTTATGCAGTACACATTTATGTACAGTAGAACAGTCCATAGGATACCCGGTATAACAAATTTTCCGGATCCGGAATTTTTACCACAAAGTGTGATTTTCTTATGAAGGAGTTCGTTTGGGCTTAGTTATGTCAAAAGGGATTATTATATGGACAAGCATAGTATATGAAAAAACACAATTGTTGAAAATGAGGGCCCGCCCTCCTCGGGAAAATCTCTGAGTCAGCCTTTAAAAAGGTTCAAAAGTAGATTTCCCGAGCAGAGCGAGGCACAAAATTAGGATTATTCTTTCTGTTTTTTTGGTTTTAACATTTTCCTCTTTGCCAAATTTGCCCCTCCCCCCCCCCCCCCCCACCCCCCCCAACGGGGAAAAAGGTAAACTTTAACAAAAAAAGCCCTCCCTCACTAAAACAAAAAATCCTGGTTATGGGCATGGTGAAAATCCATGGACAGGTAATGCGTATTGCCCGCTCTCACCGCTAAAAAGGGCGCACCGCCTGGAGTGCAAGTAAGCGCAGTTCACGCAAAGAGATATAGGCCAGTCAAAATAGAATGAATGCTGCTTTAACCCAACACTAATTGCAACAGAATCAATTCCAACAAAATTGTATTGAGAATACCTTTAAAAACAACATATCAAAAGTCTACTAAAATCAAATGAGTGGAACATATATTTTTAAGGGGGTAAGGTTTATACAGGGGTCAAAAATATGAAAAGTATCAGAACGCATCGAAAAGTATGCCAACGTGTTCGTTACATTTCCAGGATTAAAAAAGTATAGTTTGCCATATATGCAGGTTGTAGTTCAATAGTTATGAGTCAAAATAGGTTCAAGGTCACAATGGGGGTAAATTTTCAGATATATCCGTTCGGTTATAAAAATGGTGTCAAATTGTTCGTCTAATGGTACAGAACCCGAAAATATACTGGTTGCAACATCTATAATATTCGTTGCATAATTGGAACGCAAAATGTGACTGGGGGCTACAGGGTCTATGGGAGGTCGCTAGTCATAGCTCTGTAATTCTTATATAGAAAGTTCAAACAAAGAATCTATTTACATTTATTTATCTAGTGGGACAAATTTAACAGTTTACAACCAGTCCGATTAAAATCGGACCATTCTATGAATCCCCAAGATGACCTTGAACTGTTATGAGCCTATTGTACTAAAACTATAACGCGTAGATAGGGCAAACTATACCTTTTTTAAACCTTCGGAGTAGTCCAATAAATTGGTACATCATTTAAATCAATTCGAACAATTCTAATTTTTTACCCCTGTACAAACGTTGCCCCCTTATTTCTACATGTTCCACTAGGTTGATTTTGGTAGACTTTTAATATATTATTTTTGGACTATTTCAGAGTATATTAACACCAAAATTGTTTCTGTTGCAATTTGTGTGGGGTCAAATCATACAATTATTGGACTAATACGCACGTGTATATGGCAAGCCATAAAGGTCATAACGTATTGCCGCATCGCGTTGCGAGAAAGTCACAACGCATTGCCAAAATTTCACAACGCGTTGCGGTGTCGGCCAATTAGAATGATGAATTTCGGTGACGTATTTAAAACAAAAATAGACCCACAACGCGTTGTGAAGTATAAAGCAACTATGTGGAATCTTGCAACGCTAGCCTTCACAACGCGTTGCGTGCTTCACAACACGTGAGGTTCAAAGGCCCACACGCCATATACGGCGGTCCGGTAAGTATTTCCCACAGTGTATCCTGTGTCACAGACTGCCAAAGCTATTATCTAAATTTGTACTGCGCGAGAGATTAACGTTATCAGTCCGTCATAGAGAATGTGTGCAAGTGAAACTAAATCTCAGATGTCTCCGGAAAACGAAGGGGTTCTATGGATGTTTTTGCATCAGAGGGTCCGTTACTATGTTTTGTTTTGAATATGTATCGTAATTGGGTCTGAACCTATAGAACCTAGCGAGAAAATTGAACGTTTTTGTCGGGTACATCGGTGCTCGCAGACACGGAAAGTGAACACACAATCTCTACGTCCGCATCCATTTTTCCCACAATGCCTTTCGAAATTGTCCCAGTCTTGAGAATTTTCAAACACCGGTTTCAGTTTACGCCAACTTTTTTTTTTTCAATTTTAGAAACAGGATTACGTACTTACCGGGCCGCCGTGCAAGCTATATAAGGGTCATAATGTATTGCCGCAACGCGTTGTGAGAAAGTCACAACGCGTTGCGCCAATTCCATAAAGCGTTGCGGTGTCAGCCAATCAGAATGATGGATTTCTGTGACTTATTTAAAAAAATAAATTTCACAACGCGTTGCGGCCTTCACAACCCGTTGTGAACCTTCACAACGTGTTGCAGCAATACGTTATGACCCGTATGTCCTGATCGTTACCCGGCCGATCTCTCTCTTGCGCGGACGGGGCCCCGGCTGGGCTTGATGAGCTCCATCGTCAGCGTCCTCATCCTGTGAGCTGGCATCTTCGTCGTCTTCGTCATCGGAATCCACAGGAATCTGAAACACGTTTGCAAAGAGAAAACCGTATTATGTCGTAATAAAGTATAGAATTTGTGTAATGTGCGTACACATGGTTATTAGTATTTAGAACGTTTTAGTTCTTAATTATATTTGATATGACAACGCCACAACGTAGCATGTATCCCGGGCATGTATAGGCCTATCAATTGTTCACACTGCAGGCATACATTGAAGAAATGTGCGCGTGAATTATTATTTAAAAAATAATAAAATAAATAGCAAAAGAATAATTACATTTTCAAGTAATAAATACGCTTCCAAACGTTACATTTGAAAACCTATTTACAAAATTAAGCCCTAAACCGGGTGTGTATGCCTTAAAATACGCCGATGGGCCGGCTGAGGCATTCGCAAATCACTCACACTTTTAGTAGGCCTCTTATCCTACATGTAAACAATCGCTAAAATATTGGGCTAAATTTAAATATAATGTTACACGAAAAGGTATATGGTACTTACCGGTTTGTTGTTTGTACAAGATTTCCTCTTGGTACCACAATTGCCAGCTCCGGTGCAATCACATCTACACGGGCATTTCTTGGTACCGCAAGTGTTGTTGTACGAGCAAACTACTGCATCATCATTCCTGCTCTCCGCAAAAGATATCATCATATAATCAATGCTTAAATTGAATGACGAATCCATCGTGACATCGTTTTGGTAAAGTTTGACGGAAGTGTAATGTCGTTATTTCAGTAATAGCGAATATGTTCGGAGATCTGGCCCTGAGGCCCGATCTCGCCTTTTTTCGTAATACGAAGTATCTTTGCATGGTATTGTATCAGCTCCGCCCCATGATCTATTTATTAACAGTCCTTCTATTTCCATAAATTCATTCATTTAAAACTTTTGATCGAAATCATTGGCTTGATTTCGTGGTCTCCACCCACTGCGATTTAGCGGAATCATGCCGACTTCTCATTGGCTTATCGTGTTACGGAGCCATCAAACGTATGATGGTAAACAGGTTGCCTCTCAGTGTGGCGACGGACTGGCCGTTAATTGTCGTTTAAAACTCATGAGGGGGGGTTTTCTGATTTAATAACTCACATGGCTTTTTAATACCCGTATTTTGACCCTTGTTACAGCATGAACAACATATTTTAATGAGGCCTATACGCTGAAAAAATTATACGAGGGGGGGTCATGTGGAACCAGGATTGCGGTTTTCGAGTATCGAGTTGCGCATATCTTGGTGGGAAAAAATATCAAATCGGCCATGGCGTTTAGCATACAATAGCATAATAATAAGCATTTTGGTGGCGCTATTCAGTTTTGTTCTGCCCTTAAATCATACTGGAGTAAACTGTCTTTGAAAACTTGTATTTCAGCAATGTAATTGATTTATAGTCTACTATTATGAGCCCAAAAAGTCCTTCGGGAAAGTGAATTTTTATTTTTTTTATATGTATTTTTGGGGAGCAGTAAGAAATTTCCGCGCGTCATAAATTTTTTTTTTTTACCGCCCATTTTGAATGTCTCTATAACCGATTTTCATTTTGTTCATTGTTAGTGTCGTGTTGATGTACCCCACCAATGACCAGCGTTTTGGTAAAAAAAATATAACAGAAAGGGGGTTTTTTCAGAGGAGGGGTCCACTTGGACCCCCTATGCACAAAAGGGAGTGCGGAAGACCTTATACATTAAGAGTGATATATATTTTTACCCTTGATATTACACGTGGTATATTGGCTAACCGTTAATGCATTGGTAAATAGCCAGTTCAATCGTCATTGAAAGCATATCAATGTCTTGGTGATACCAATACAGAAACACGTTTGTGACCCTAATAGGTCTTCCTTTTAGTTTTAGTGTAAATAAGAACAATTAAAAAGATATATTATATAAATGTATTTAAAAAAAGAAGATTCACCATACAGATTGAACTTGAAACATTCCGTGATTGGAAGGGGAACCATCACGTAAGTTTTTGTCAGTAGTGCCGGCAAACCGACTATTTTATTAAAATCATATCAGCGATTCTTCAAAAGTAAACAAATCGCGCCCCTACTTTTCATCAAAGCCCTGTTGCATTGTATTGGAAATTGTTTTGTAGTAAGGACCACTGTCAGTGGCTAAGCGTAAACACGCCCGAGTTTGTCAAACAGAAAACGATTATTTTTATGCTGTTTACTAATCAAAGGAGTAGGCATATTTTTAGATGAAAGACATAACCATTCTCCTGAGAAACACGATTGTGACAATTGGGATAATAGTAACAGGAGGTTACGGACATTTTTTTTAGATATATGGCGTCTAAACAGGTTTAGACTGGTCAATGTAGTATTAAGAGGAATTGGTTGATTACTCTCTCCATTCATCCAATCGGTTGAGTAAAGCGACAAGTGGAAATTATTATTGTATTTTGGCCCCTTAAACAATCAAAAAAATAGTCGATACGCATCTGTTGGCACAAGATGTGTGAATGGGTTTGTTGTAAAATGTTTTTACATAAATAAGGTCTTTTTAACAGAAAAGCAAAAAAATGGAAGGGGACACACTTATCGTACAACAACCGGACAAATAGGCAATATAGTTTTCGATGAAATACCTCTTGTATAGCTTTCAATTGACGCGGCGTTTGGAATCCAGGGTGTCCCAAAACACAGCTGTGTTGAAAGTCCTCAGTATTATGACAAAAAAAAAAACCAGATAAAAACCAAACAATTTCGCCAACGACTAGTTTTTTGACAACTGATTTGGATGATTTAGTCGACCTAAACTACATCCGTGTAATTTTACGAATTGCATTGTGGGTCAAAATATAATTTTTCTTAAATCTAGTTTTTCACGTCTTTTTATGGAGAATTGGCATATAACATACAAATCATGTCCTTTGTAGGCCTATATGAAGATCCCGCTGCCCGCAATGGATTTGTCCGATCTTTGGCAGAGATAATAGCTCTTGTTATATCCTTTAACTGTTGTCAAATTGTGTCTCCCAACCACTTACAATGGTTCTAAAAATAAAGAAGACAATTGTATGGGGTCACAGCTGGTGAAAAAGAAAGTGTGCAAGCAGATAAGCTTCATTGTCTCCAAAACCATGCGCACCTGGATATCCTACCCTCTTTCTGAAGCACATTGATTATACCCTTGTTCAAAATCATCTTTTTGAGGGGACCAAAACACCCCTGTACACTCTATCATTGTATAAAAAAAAAATAACAGGTATCTATATTTAACCTTCTTCAAGGAACTATGCCAATAAACTGTCACTTGACTCAAAAACATATTAAGCTGATTAAATTGGTAGCTACTAAAATTGCAACTTAATGTCCGTCGTCAAGTGGGTCAATGATGTATTATAGGAGGAAAAGTGGAGCTGTGAATTTCACTAGGTTTTGTCAGAACAGGACATTATTTTAATCGCCAGTTCAAAATTCCATCGCCAATTCACAAATCGAGTACACCATCACCTCATGGATTTATGTGAACAGAACGATGCACCTTGCCCCCAATTAAAAATAACAGGGGGTAAATGGCTCCAAACCCACTCGGACCATACTTTGGGTGGCCTAGTCAAAGTAAAAGTTATATAACTTCCAAATTTGGCTGTGAAAGCTTATCTTGAATAACTACCCCACAGTGTAACTTGGTCAATAAATAATTCATTTTGTGTGTACAGCTAGCCAGCCATCAATCAGCTTTAGAACAGACACACCCCCGTTGAATACATTGTACCTCTATTTCAAGCATGCATAGAAATAGCCTATTTGGAAACTCAAATTTAATGAAAAAGGTTGACCTTTATTGAAACCACTTTGACTTTTTCTGTATGTTGAATAGTTGTACTTCATAGTAGTACTATTCAAAATGCCGACGCTCTCCTGGTTAGATGGACATCTTAACCAAAATATCACTTCTGTTTGTGATAACTGAGAGTTATTGATTTAAATACCATCCCTGTATGTCACTGGAACAAGCATACATAGTGTATTGCTTTTTCTATTGTTATGAAAAGCTATCAATGGCCATTTTAACCGGCGTGTACACAATATTGATTTTTGTAGTCCCGGTACGCACAAGGTCAAGAGGGTGAATTGACTATGCGTTTTTATTTATTGTAATACTTTTAAGAAAAGAAATAAATTTTAATTTTAATCCTTAATATTCTGCTTGTGAAAAAAATCCTATAGAGGCTTTCAATATATTTAAGTAACTGTATTACAAATTCCAAGTAAATTTTGATAGTTTTTATTTTCATTTTGAGAAAGCATGTAGTGTACGAGGGGTGTGCAGCACAGGGCAATTATTTATTGATAGTACACTGGACAAGTCACTGGTACCCTTGTGTACATCTTAAAAAAATAATAAAATTCACACGCGTTGCGGCACTCAAAAACCGTTGTGAATGACCTTCACACGTGTTTGCAGCATATTAGTTAGGACCCGTATGTCCTGATCGTTACCCGGCCGATCTCTCTTGCGCGGACGGGGCCGGCTGGGCTGATTTGACGCCATCGTAAGGTCTCATCACGTGAGTGCATCTTCGTCGTCTTCGTCTCGGAACCAAGGAATCTGAAAAACACAGTTTGACAAAGAGTAAAAACCGTTATGTCGTAATAACGTATAGAATTTGTGTAATGTGCGTACACATGGTTATTTGTATTAGAACGTTTTAGTTCGTAATGATATTGATATGGACAAACGCCACAACGTAAGCATGTACCCCGGGCATGTATAGGCCTATCAATTGTTCACACTGCAGGCCTACATTGGAAGACATGTGCGCGTGAATTATTATTTAAAAAATAATAAAATAAATAGAAAGGAATAAATTACAGTTTCAAGTTATATAAATACGCTTCCACGTTACATTTGAAACTATTTACAAAAAAATTAAGCCCTAAAGGGTGTGGATGCCTTAAAATACGCCGATGGGCCGGCTGAGGCATCGCAAATCACTACACTTTGAGTAGGCTTATCTACTGTAAAACAAATAGCAAAATATGGCTAAATTTCTTATATTTAAATAACTGTTACACGAAAAAGGTATATGGGACTACCGGTTTTGTTGTGTGTACAGATTCCTCTTGGTACCACAATTGCCAGCTCCGGTGCAATCACATCTACACGGGCATTTCTTGGTACCGCAAGTGTTGTTGTACGAGCAAACTACGGCATAATATTCCTTGCTCTACCGCAAAAGATATATCCATTTTTTTTTTTATGTAATCAATGCTTACAATTGAATGACGAATCCATCTTGACCTCCGTTTTGGTAAAGTTTGACGGAAGTGTAATGTCGTTATTTCAGTAATAGCGAATATTTGTTATGATCCTGGCCCTGAGGCCCGATCTCGCCTTTTTTCGTAATACGAAGTATCTTTGCATTGTGTAGCAGCTCGCCCATGATAATATATTATACCCGTCCTTTATTTCCATAAAATTTCATGTCATTAAAACTTTTATCGGCAATGCATTGGGCTTTCGTGGTTTACACCCACTGCGATTGGTTTGTTCGCGGGATCATGCCGAATTCTAATTGCTTATTAGTGTTACGGAGCATCAAACGTCGGTGGGACAGTGCTCCCGTGTGGAGACGACTGGCCGTCGTTAAAAATCAATGAGGGCGGTTACTGATTTTACTAATCACTAGGGCCTTTAATCCCGTATTTTGATGTAACAGCCAGAACAAAAATTTTAATGAGCGCCTCTACGCTGAAAAAATTATACGCGGGGCGTCCAGTGTGGACCCAGGATTTGGGTTTTTCGCCGTATCGAGTTGCTGCAGATCTTTGTGGGAAAAATATCAAATCGGCCATGACGTTATTATACTAATTAGCAAAATAAGCATTGTGGTTGGCGCTATTCAAGTTTTGTTTTGCCCTTAAATCATCACTGGAGTAAATGTTTGAAACTTTTATTTCAGCAATGGTAATTGTATTTATGTCCTACGATATGCGCCAAAAAGTCATTGGGGAAAGTGAATTTTTTATTTTTTTTATATTATTTTTGCGGGAGAAATTTCGCGCGTCATAAAAATTTGTTTTTTTACGCCATTTGAATCTCTATAACGATTTTCATTTTTCCTGTTTGTGGTCGTGGTTGATGGACCCACCAATGACCAGCGTTTTGGTTAAAAAACATCTACAGCAAGGTGGTTTCAGAGAGGGTCCACTTGGACCCCCTATGCACAAAAGGGAGTGCAGAACAGAAGACCGTATACACTTAAGAGTAATATATTTTACCCTTGATATTACACGTGGTTTATTCGGGGCTAAACCTTTTAATGCATTTGTAAAATAGAAAGTTCCAATTCGTTCATTGAAGCATATCAATGTCTTTGTGATATCCAATACAGACAGGAAAGAAACGTCTGACATTAATGTCTCCTTTAGTTTTAGTGTTAAGAATAATTAAAAGATATATTTGTATTAAAATAAAATAAGAATTACACCATACTGATGCTGAAAAACTGTAACGGATTGGAAGGGGAACAATCACGTAAGTTGTTGTCAGTAGTGCAGTGCAAACCGACTTTTTAGTAAAAATCACTATCAGCGATTTCTTCCAAAATGTAAAAAATCGCGCCCCTATTTTTCATGAAGCCCCTTTTTTTGCATTGAGAAATGGTTGTAGTAAATACCCATGTAAGTGGCTAAGGCGAACACGCCCTATTTGTCAAGAAAGATTATTTTCATGCTTTGTTTACTAATCAAATGAGTAGCTTTTTAGAGAAAGAAAAACATTCTCCTGAGAAAACACGATGTTGCAATTGGAATAATGTAACAGGAGGTTACGGACATTTTTTAGCATACTATGGCGTCTAAAAGGTTTAGACTGGTCAATGTATTATTAAGGAAGAGGTAATTGTTTGATACTCTCTCACTTCATCCAATCGTTTGAGTAAAGCGACACGTGGAATCTGATATATTGTATTTTGGCCCCTTAAACAATCCAAAATTAGCTCAGACGCATCTGTTATTCGCCACAGATGTGGAGGTTTTACAAATGTTTTACCGTGTTTCTAAATAAGTGTCGTTTTAACGAAAAGCAAACGTGGAAGTGACAATTTATCGTACAAACAACCGGACAAATAGGCAATATAGTTTTCGATGAAATACCTCTTGTATAGCTTTTCATCTTGACGCGGCGTTGGAGAAATACAGGTGTCCCAAAACACAGCGTTTGAAAGAAAAACTCTCACGTTATTATGACAAATAACCAGATATATTAAAACAAAACAATTTTAGCCCAACGCATAGTTTTGACAACTGATTTGGGATATTTAGTCGACAACTACATCCTGTGTAAATTTACGAAAATTTGAAAAAAATAAAAAAAGTAAAATTTGTTTTAAAAAATCAGTTTTTCACGTCTTTCTATGGAGAATTGGCATATACATACAAACATGTCCTGTGTAGGCCTATATGGGGCAAGATTTCCCGCATGGATTTGTCCGATCTTTGCAGAGATAATAGTTCTGGGTATTATCCCTTACTGTTGTCAAAATGTGTCGCCACCACTTTAAAATTGTTCTAAAATAAAAGAGGGGACAATTGTATGGGGTTCAATCACAGCTGTGAAAAAAGTTGTGCAAAGCAGATTAAGCTTCAATTTCTCAAAAAAAACACCCCCAAAAAGGGATCCATCCTCTGAAGACAGTGATTTATTACCCTTGTGCAAAATCATCTTTTTGAGGGGACCAACCTGTGTACACTCTATCATGTACAGTATCTATATTTAACACTTCTTCAAGGGAACTGCCATAAAATAACTGTCATTGATCAAAAAAATATTAAGCAGTGATTGTAAATTGTAGCTACTAAAATTGCAACTTATGTCCGTCTCAAGTTGTCAAGGATGTTGTAAGTAGCGGATGGAAAAGTGGAGCTGTGAATTTCAATAGGTTTTAGAACAGGAAAAATATATTTAATACCGCCAGTTCAAAATTATGACAATTCAAACAAATCGAGTATACACATCCACCTATGGATTATTGTGAACAGAAAGAATGCACATTTTGCCCCATTAAAAAATAACAGGGGGTCAAAATGGTTCAAAACCCAATCGCGACCATACTTTGGGGGGGGCCCATAGGTCAAAAAAGTAAAAGTGATATAAATTCAAATTGGGCTGGTGAAAGATTTTCTTGAATACTCACCCCACCGTGTAACTTGTTCATAAAATTCATTTTGTGTGTACAGATAGCCAGCCCAATCAACAAGCTTTTAGAACAGACCACACCCCGTTGAATAACCCATTGTACCTCTATTTCAAGCTGATTAGAAAGCCTATTTGAGAACCAAATTTATGAAAAAGTGTTTGACTTTTCTTGTGAAACCACTGACTTTTTCTGTTATGTTGAATAGTTGTACTACATAGTAGTACTAGTCAAAAAAGCCGACGCTCTCCTGGTTAGAGGACATCTTAACCAAAAATATCACTTCCTGTTTGGGAATAAATGCAGAGTTTGAGTTTTACCATCTGTATGTCAATGGAAACAACCATAGAAAGTGTATGTGATTTTCTATTGTAGGGAAAAGCTATCAATAGGATGTTTAAACAGCGGTGACACATATTGATTTTGTAGTGCACGGTACGCCCAAAGGTCAAGAGGGTGAGTGACATATGCTGTTTTTATTTATGTGTAATACTTAGTAAAGAAATAATATTATTAATTAATAAGCGTATAATATTATGCTTGTGAAAAAAATCTATAGGCCTTCAATAAATATTTAAGGACTAGTATCAAATGCCAAGAATAAATTTTGATGGTTATTTTATGGTGAGAAAGAAAGCAGTAGTAGGTACGAGGTGTGTGCATGCACAGGGCAATTATTTTATTGATAGGTACACTGCCAGTTACACTGTGTACCGTTGTGTACAATCTTTATAATCAGCTTCGTTGGAAGAGTAGCTGTTGCAAAAAGTAAAAAAAGTAAAAAATTCCAATTTGACCCTTGACTTGGACCCCTAAAAATCAATGCAGACATTTGCAAAATTCTGATTGAAATATGTTGAGGGGGTCCCTTGCGTTAAGGGAGGTGATGGTGTGATGGTGCACTCGATTTGTTGAATTGGCATGGATGACCCCCAGTTTCGTGTTGCTTCTGAAGGGTAAAACAGCCACCATACTTTAGGTTGATGATGGGTGATGTTTGGGATGACCAAAACAGTCAAACCTCACGATCATCATCATCACGATTCATCATCAGATATCAAATCAGCGTACTCATCACGCATGCATCATAATCGGTCTGCATTGTTATTGTATAATCGTTTTTAATGCAATTTTATTGGGGACACTAATTTGATTTAAAGAAATCGCTTAATAAAGCGGAATCGAGCATTGATGGACCTTTTTATAATTCGCGAGGGGTTTATGGTAGTTAGAAGATTTTACATCCAGACGGTGTAATTTATATCATATGAGTATCTAATCATCAATTGTGACGCTACTTTCCGCCCCCAGGCCGACAAGGGCTGGATGCATTTTAAAGGCATTGGTGCAGCTTTCGTAGATGTGGGACATACGCATGGGTGAAACTAAAACTTAGCCTGGATTACTATCGATTCGCTGTGTATTTATCATATGCTTTTATTTGTGTTTTATTGTCAGTTTCTGAAGACATAGATAGCAAATGGGCCTAAATGGGCCCTTACCAAAATAAAACTATTTTGTGGTAAAGTGTAATCAGGAAAGTTGGAGTATACGTTCGGGATTTTAAAAAGATGGTATTGTGATGCATTACCAGGTTTTTCACATCTCTTGTTATCAGGATTACAGGGGGGGACCCGATCATTTGGTAAAGTTTCATATTATGATGTTTCCCATCAAAATGGAATATACACGAAAAAACATTCTCATGGATAGTGTTAGAAGCAAAAGTTATAAGTGCCAGGCAGGAGGAGATGTTGCTCTCAAATTCACTGCATCTCTTGGTGTAGACCACCTACCGAGAAACGTTCGATGAGGTTTATTGTAAAAACAGGTGCAAAAGAAAACTGCAACCTTGTTTGAACTGGCATGATATCGTAATCGTTCCCCATAGAAAACAATGCTCCGGGTTCGTCGCGCACGGAAAAATGCTCATCATCATCTTATTACTAAAGAGGCGTATCGGCTTATGAACTTCAGGTGTGATCTAATATATATTGGTAAGCTTCTAAATATGTAAAAAACCGGGGGGTTCGACAAAAATGGGGCGCTTCTTCTTGAAACTCCTCATTTCGCTTAAAATTAACCATCGGACAGTGTGTGGTGTTAATAAGTGTGGTATACCAAATTTGAGGCGTTTTCTGTCGTAACTCAGAGGAGGAAAGGCTAAATTTCATGGGGTTAATGAGAAAAATGTGAACGCTCTATGATACCCAAAATTGCCCACTTATAGTAAAGTGGGGGACGAAGTTGTCGATCGGGTCACCCACCGATCAGTGATCTACCGAAAGAGTATAATGGACGGACGAAAACGATGTCGTATATGGGGCATGGGAAAACCATGACGACCCATATGGAAGGCTTAATATTGATTGTGGTTGGTGGTCTGATGAGTATTGTGATCTATTGGATATCATTAACGAGGGACACTGCACATCGTGAAAAATAGTGAGCCCTCAAGAATTTTAAAAATTAATCTTTTGCATGGCTGAAAGCTTTTATATACATAATCCCTCAACTGAATGATTTAGATCAATCAATCATCCTTACGGGTAAACGGAACGATTTTATATTTAATTGACTCCGGCGACATTTATTCACCAGACACGAGGAAAATTAGCGTTTAAAGGCTGACTCAGAGATTTCCAAATATATATTTTTGGTGTGTTGTTTAGCAATTAAAAATAGTCAACTGAAATAAAGATACTCAAAACAAAATTAGCGGGGGGGGGGCACTCCTAAAAATAGGTGACAGGGATGGGCGGCACTATTGACCCCCTTTTTTTAAACTGTGTTAGTGAAAGACCCCCTTTTTTGTACCTGTCAGAAAGACCCCCTTTTTAAACTTGTTCACTGAAAAAAAAAAACCCCACTTTTTTAAACCTGTCACTGAAAGCCCCCTTTTTTTCACCTGCCAGAAAGACTTCAGTTGTGCCTCCCATCTTTATTCAAATGTCACTGAAATGGACCCCCCCTATTTCTATTTCAGCTATCAAGAAAGCCCTCTTGGGGTCACTGATGGAAACTCAGCTAGGTGCCCTCACCAAATGACCCCCCTTTTTCCCCTTAAGATTCCTCAGCGAATGCACCCTACTTTGAAAATCGCAATCCGCACATCCCCGTCACTTTCATATATGAGTGCCCGCGGGGCTAAAGCTCCTTCAAAGTAAGAGTAAGAGATGAATCGGATTTTCGTTTCGCGCAGTACAATTTATTACAGTTGTACAAGTACAATAGAATACCGGTTAACAAATTTCAGCGATCCGGAACTTGATATAGAAATAAAAAATCACATAGGGACCAAATCAATACTCAAACGGCGGGTATTTTCCGGTTCTGCCCGGGTCCACGCGGTTCATTTAATCGCTCAATTTTCGAATTCTTTAACCCGATTAAGTAATTCAGCAAACTCAAAAATTAATTGAAACTGCTTGTTTTCGGACGGCAGAACCGTTTTTGTGGAAGGAAAACGACCGCCAGTTGAGTATTGAATTAGTCCCCATACCTATCTAAGTAATTTAAACATAATTTCAACATCTATAATTGGTCGATGGTTAGTTATAAAATGACAGACTTTGGATTTAGGCGCTTTTGGAAATCAACTCAAATTTAATTTATGTTATTTATTATTTATTAAATAGAGGTTATTCATTGTATGGAGGTTAAAATAAGTCACAATGCTGTTCCAAAAGGTAGCAAATTCATTGTCATAACTGTTCCGGCGATTTATAATGATTAAAGCATTGAAACTCGTCGGAATTTCTCTAAATGATTTTTTCACAGAGCAGCCATTGGATTTAGGCCCCTTTTGAAATCAACTCTTCATTTATAGAAAGTTTTGCATTTAATTATTTGAATCCGCCTTTTGTGTTACTTTGCTTTCCTAATCAAAGAAAATAGTGATACTTCGGAAAAAGTCATCCATTCTGCCACTAGCCCGGTCAGCGATTTCGTGCGATCGATGTCTAGAGATCAATGTTTGGTGGCCATGGGTATCTTCGTTTGATGACGCAATCACTACATCCAATGCACTTGTGTTCTGTAGTATATGGGGTGTAAGGGTTAGTGATATATCTTCTTCCGGAGATTTGTTAAAGACACTATCAGTGATTTGCCAAATCAGAAAATCGAAAAAATCATCAAAAACCAGATTTTTGCATGTATGTAACAAGCACAGGTATCCTAACATACCCTGCAAATGATAAGACCAGAAGCAACCTAATAAGGACAGAATCGGAAATTTTAGTCATTACTGTCCGTTCGGACACCTACTACAACACGTAATTGAATGGGGAATCGTATCTTGGAACACTGCCGTTTTCTTCCTTTTCTGTAAATTCTTCAGTTGGAAAGGGTAACTTATGAGTATTCTACAGACTTATCCTTCACTTTGAAGCTATTCCTGCAAATTTCAAATATTTTTCAAATCACTGATATTGTCTTTAATGTAAGCGACTTGTTTTTGTTCAAATTTTATCTTCCATAAAATTATAATATGGATTACGTTTATTTTATCAGCACGTTGAGATTCTGTCTCGTTTTCTATAGAAGAGCTAATTTTTTCCGCAACTGATATATCATTGCACTTGATATCGCTAGATACATTATAATAAGTAATCGTGGGTTTTATAAGTAGATTTCTGCGGGAGACAATATATATTTCCCCAGATGAATAATTCCTAAAACATTTTCGTGTTCTGTTCTTTCAGGTCTCATGTTTCCACTTCATCGCTTTTCTTGAAGGTATGAGCATTATATTTCTATTTCATGGCATTCTTTCAAATCGACTCTCACATATATATATAAGCACTTAGTATACATATTTTATTTTAGCCATATAAAACGCAAAATGCATTACTTTTCTTACATAATGTGTTTCACTAGATATTATTTAGATGGTTTTGCTAAGCTGTCTTCCTTTTTTAGAACAAATTGGCGTCAGTTCAAATATACATCTAACTGGGTATAGGGCTTAGATCTTGTAATATGTTGGTTGTTTCAATCCTCTTCCGTGAAGGGCTATCCTTCATATTGTGTAATAGCAATGTCCAATATCGACAGACTTAGTTTGTGTTTCACTACAAATCCTCCTCCTAATACTACGGAATAAACCGCATGCAAAAGATGTCTTTGCCTTAAGTCAAACTTTCGTGAATAACAAAAGATAATTTCCCATTAATCCACCATTAGTCTAATAATAATAATAATAATAATAATAATACTAACGCTAATAGCAACGTTAGGGTGAAAATGCGTTATTCATAAGGTTACAATGAGTTGTATTATGGGCTATCTGTAACAAAATCCTCTTAGAGACAGCCCGTAGTACAAATTCTCAAAATTTACATAAATTGGCATAAATTAATATTTATATCCTTTGTTATCCAAAACGGAATAAACTGCAATACTAAGGGATACGTTAGGGGGAAACAGCATTTCGTCTTAAGAGCGTTCTGAGTAAATAGGCCAATAGTATTAGTTTTAACCTGGACATTTTTGGTAACAAGCTGATTTTTTCAGGATAGGTCCAGGAATATGTGTAGAATCACTGATAAAAAGTCCCCGAAAATCCCCCGATGGCATTCTTCAAAATCCAAGATGGCGTCCAAAATGGCTGCCATTTTTGTAGTTTGTTCATAATATCCAAACCATACCAGCTAGAAACAAAAGTAAGGTATCCAAACATGTGTTTTGAGGTATAAGGATTACATATAAAACACTATAAAGATGATTTAACATTTGCAAGTATCCAAAATCCAAAATGGCGTCCCAAATTTGCTGCGTTTTGAATCCGTATGTGGATGAAATATGAAAATGGTCAATTTTAGATAAATAAAATAGGCCACAGGGAATCATACGATTTGGTTGGTACTTCTAACTACCCAGACTAAACTTAACTAGCTAAAAAGGACAAGTTGTTTCGTACAATATACCATTAATTCTAAAGTTCATCATCTGGCTCAATAACAGGGGTGTACTGTATTTAACCATTACCGAGAGATGTGACGTAGATTTTTCCTTATGTCTGAAAATGTGAAAGATTCAAAATGGTAAACTGAAAATAAAAGAAGTTGTTTTATTCATATTATCATGATCATGTGCCATTTATTATAAGAGAAATGAGAATAAATAATTGGAAATTATATCAGTTTGGTTGTTCAAGTTGATGCTCATAAATGGAAGTGAAGAAGTGTCTATTTAAGCACACGTTGAGAACGTAAACTTCCATGTTAAAAGAATGCAGTACCGAGTACCGGGTGAAGTTGTGTGGAAAGAGATAATGTCTATTATAAACAAAGGGAAATTAGTTGAATATGTTGACTTGAAGTTAAACAGCACCTAATAATAAATAATGCTATTTCAAAACGTAGAAGTTCACAATAATTAGGCCCATATAAAGGTGGGAGTTGTAAATAGTACCACAGATCGTTACAATATCGTAGGATCTGGGCGTGGACTAATAAAATAAATTATGGGCCAATAAGAGCGCAGTGTGCTCGTTCGTTCCTTCGTTCGTGAAAGTCCAAAATCAGAGTGAAAGATCCGCCTCACCGTCCATGTTGATCAAGCCCGTGACTCCTCCCTATAGGCCTCACAGTCATCTATGATGTGGCCAGTGGCCCGTGGCTCTCCACAATCGTATCCCGGTGAAAGTCCCATGCCGATCATGCGAAAGAAGTGCTTTGTACGGCAATGCCAGCTCTGAGTCTGCCGAGGTCGACCCATGCCCTCCTACTAAGGTCACAGCCCCCAGGCTTACAAGATGGCCTCTCCACAAACTGCTTTAGGTCCACGGCAGAGGATGACCACCGCTGAGATCATCTGTCATCGATCCAGGGTGATCGACAGGGAAAGGCGACTGCAGCATCATGGACTTGGCATTGAAGCAATTCCGTGGAACTCTCCGATCCCCGAAGAGCTATGCCAGACAGAACTGGAAGGTATTCTATAGGCGTCACCAAAAGGCAACCACTAACAAGTCTCACTACATCATTCAGAACGACATCAATCCCGTGCGAGTGCACACCGTGACTCCACACAGGTGCAGCGCACTCATCTGCCGAGCATCCAAAGCAACAACTGGTGTATGCAAAGCGCTGAAAGCCGCACCGCACCCAGCCCCCACGAGGCCGTGTCTTGGCAGCGACTGCATTGGTGTGTTGATTGAAAGTAAGCCTGCGGTCCATCATGACGGCAAGGCAACCTGGTGCCGGGCCATGTGACGGCCCATCTTCATATAGAGTGATGTTAAGTTCTCTTTTTGCGCACCGACTTCCAAGGTGAAAAACAGAGCTGACGGCCCTGGGGCTGCTGAGTTCAAGCGCCATCGGTGGAAAAATTGACCCTCAGGTCCCTCTGCAGCACCGCCTCCAAGGCCCCAAAGGAACCAGCAACCATTCCAAGTGCGGTATCATCTGCGCAGGATGACTGCGAACAAGCTCCCTTTGGCACATCTGAGACGCAAATGGTGAAAAGACTGGGCGTCAGGACAGAACCCCGAGGGGCACCACCCCAAAGCCAGCTCCCTCTACTGCACTGCCCACCCGATGTCTCCAGGACGAAAGATCCGTCCCGGATAAGCAGCATCACGAACCCGACAAGCCCGACATCAGGGAAGACCCTGAGCAGCCCGAGGCAGACCTCGACGCCAGACTTCTTTTATCAATACGCAGCAGTTAGATCTATGAACATACGCAGGATTTTTTTTTTTTGGGGGGGGGTGGGCCTCTTTTTGGTAAAAGTGGACCTAACCCTCAAAATGATCCCTTTTGAATATTCGTGGAAAAAGTGGACTTGCTTGTCAAAATTTCCCTAAATTTTGGACCTTTTTATTACAAAATTCAGCAAAAGTTGACCTTTTGCCGCGTTTGTGAAATTTGCGTTCCCCGGGCTGCGTACGGGCCTGTCTATGAAGACTGCTCCAAACCCCTGTCACTTATGGAAGATTGTCTCGATAAGTGTGGTAACTACGCAACGTGATTGTTGGACCACATGCAGTGCCAAAATTGGCGAGGGATCCCAAGCACGGCTGTGGGAGCGTGATCGACCGGTGTTCTATGCTAGGAAAAAAACAGCCAATCAGCTAGAGGCAACTGTGACAGAGCATTTTTTATGGGTATAAAGTCATAAAAGTACCCTTAAAAGGGGACTCACACCCTATTAAAAATTGTCTTTGTTTTTCATTAATTTTCCACAGGAACATAATTAAATTACTCGCCCTAAAATTTGAAACAAAAAATGCATTGTTTTTCGGACGCCGCGTACACGGTTGTCATGGTGATGGGAGAACCAAATAACATTTTTTGATCCAACCACCTCTAATGTGAAGTAATAACTATTATTTATGTCAGTACAGAGCCATTTTTAATTTTTTTTTTATTCTTTATATTATTTTTGACCCCCATATGATGGTTTGGTATTTTGATTGTGTATAAGTCCCCTTAATTGTTACAAGCTGGTGAAAGGCAAGCTTTTCTATATTTGCAAATATATGTCCTAAGATGTAAAAGAAAGAGGAAACTCTCAATTAAATGGGGATTCTTTCTATTTTTATACTTATTTACTTGTACATCTTGAATATCATTATGTTCAATAGCTATACAATATAATTATTAATGGAATTATTGGATTCCATTAACTTAACACTTAAGTGCCCAAGCTAAAAAATCTTCCGTTAGTGCCCAAGAGGGGGGTTCCTAGGGACCCAACCCAAATAACCACTTTCCCATGGGAGTTTGATCATGGCACTAACACAAGTAAATGGGGGTCACGTAAGAACCACATACCCACAATAAAAATGAAAATCCGAACTTTGACCTATGACCTATGGCCAATTGAAATTGTCACTCTCCGGAAAAGAGTGGTTCGCACATATCCGTCCGCAGCAACTCCAATATAAGGTTTTGAACCAAAATAATTCATTATATCTACTCTAGAATAACCAATTAAAATAATCATTGCAAAATATAGCCAAATTTATAAAAAAAAAAAAAAAAAAAATTCCGTTAGTGCCCAAGAGGGGGGTTCCTAGGGACCCAACCTAATTTTTCTAATGAAGCCGTGGGCGGATTTAAATTTTTTTAGTATCAGGAGAAGGGTATTCATAAATCAGACAATTAGCAAAAAACTCCTTGAAAAATTTGATTGCGTAACCAAGAAATCGCAAAAAAATCAAATGTTGGGTACTATGGAACCCCCCTCTTGGGCACTTAAGTGTTAAGTACTATATATTTAGTCTCTTAATAACATTTTTCTGAACACTTACGGCATCAACATTTCTGCAAATATATAAAAATGGCGACCATTTGGGCGCCATTTTGAATACTTGTCAACGTTGAAACTCCTTGGTTATGTTTTAAATAGAGTCGCCATACTCAAAAACATATGTTTGGATATGTTTGTTCTGTTTTTAACATGTATAGTTCCAAAAATATATGCAAATATTCTAAAAACGGCCATTTTGGACGCCATCTAAAAAAAAAAAAAAAAAAAATTTTTTTTTTATTCTTTATATTATTTTTGACCCCCATATGATGGTTTGGTATTTTGATTGTGTATAAGTCCCCTTAATTGTTACAAGCTGGTGAAAGGCAAGCTTTTCTATATTTGCAAATATATGTCCTAAGATGTAAAAGAAAGAGGAAACTCTCAATTAAATGGGGATTCTTTCTATTTTTATACTTATTTACTTGTACATCTTGAATATCATTATGTTCAATAGCTATACAATATAATTATTAATGGGATTATTGGATTCCATTAACTTAAGTACTATATATTTAGTCTCTTAATAACATTTTTCTGAACACTTACGGCATCAACATTTCTGCAAATATAAAAATGGCGACCATTTGGGCGCCATTTTGAATACTTGTCAACGTTGAAACTCCTTGGTTATGTTTTAAATAGAGTCGCCATACTCAAAAACATATGTTTGGATATGTTTGTTCTGTTTTTAACATGTATAGTTCCAAAAATATATGCAAATATTCTAAAAACGGCCATTTTGGACGCCATCTAAAAAAAAAAAAAAAAAAAATTTTTTTTTTATTCTTTATATTATTTTTGACCCCCATATGATGGTTTGGTATTTTGATTGTGTATAAGTCCCCTTAATTGTTACAAGCTGGTGAAAGGCAAGCTTTTCTATATTTGCAAATATATGTCCTAAGATGTAAAAGAAAGAGGAAACTCTCAATTAAATGGGGATTCTTTCTATTTTTATACTTATTTACTTGTACATCTTGAATATCATTATGTTCAATAGCTATACAATATAATTATTAATGGGATTATTGGATTCCATTAACTTAAGTACTATATATTTAGTCTCTTAATAACATTTTTCTGAACACTTACGGCATCAACATTTCTGCAAATATAAAAATGGCGACCATTTGGGCGCCATTTTGAATACTTGTCAACGTTGAAACTCCTTGGTTATGTTTTAAATAGATTCGCCACACTCAAAAACATATGTTTGGATATGTTTGTTCTGTTTTTAACATGTATAGTTCCAAAAATATATGCAAATATTCTAAAAACGGCCATTTTGGACGCCATCTTGGATTTCGGAAAATGCCACCAGGGGATTTGCGGGGACTTTTTGTCAGTGATAGTACACATGTTCCCGCACCTATACTGAAAAAATCAGCTTGTTACCAAAAATGTCCACCTATTTGGCTATATGAGCTAATACTACTGGCCTAAAATAACTAAAGCCAATTTCGCCCCAACGTATGGGATACGATAGTAACGCTAACAAGAACGTTAGGGGGAAATTTTAATTATTCATTAGGTTATAATGAGTTCTGTTCTTATTTAAATGAATTAATATTCATATCATTTGTTATTCTAGGGATTATCCTTCATTTGCATAAATTAATATTCATATCCTTTGTTATCCAAAACGGAATAAACTGCAATACAAAGGGATACGTTAGGGGAAACGATATTTCGCCCTAAGAGCGTTCTGAGTGAATAACAAAAGCCAATTTCGCCCTAACGTAGGGGATAGGATAGTAATAGTAATAATAATAATTACATCAAAATGCATTTATATGGCGCTCTACAGAGAACACAGCGCCAAGAATCAACTAATCGTATTATTTTATTGTCAACATGTAACCATAGAACAAATTCCATACCAAAATGAATACCATTGTTATTTTGTAAATATAGAATATATCTAGAATATGTATGACTTTACCTCTAATTTATAAGAACTGTGAACCGAAATATTTCTTAGGGGTTACTGCGTTCCATGAGGAGTGCGGATATCAATTCAAACTGGTTATTTTGCTCATAGTGCTTTACTCATTTTCATTGTCTTATTTTCTAAGTTTTTGTGATCAAGTCATCCATCCTTCTATATTTGAAATATGATTTTGTTGCTGGATTCGTTTAATATAATTAAGCAATATCTGAGCTACCATCTTACAAATACAACTATTTAAACCGATGTTTTGCCAGGCTTTATTCCCAAAATGTAAGAAAAGAAACCACGTCTTTCATCTGTCAGAGCATTTCTATTATTACACTGCATTTTACAATCACCTGCCAATATATTTCTATCTTGTCATTTCTCTTCAAGACGATATGATATTACTTATTGACACCATGGGATTTGCAACAAGAGTTTATAATGCATGCGAATGTCACTTAACAATCTTGAATGTTGCTGCCATCTAACTGTTTCTGTTTTGTTGCTTTTTGTAGAAGACGATTAATGCATTTCTCTGAACTAGCTACAAACATTCCCTGCACATAAGGACCATTCATCTGGAATTCATATGGAATGCTAATTTTTGGGTAATTTTTTTACATCAATTATCGAAAAAAATTTAGGGCGGATTCATTAACTAATTGGTTAAGATTGTCCTAATTTATATGATTTTCTGCGTAGATTACTTACCACCATTAAAATCAACCATTGTTGTTTTCACCTTTAAAATGGCCCCTAAAATAGAATATTTGCACATAAAATGAGGTGATTCCGTTTTTCTTTCACTTTGAATCTTGGCTCTGAGTAACACAACACAAAAAGAGTAAGCCCCCCCCCCCTTCTAAACACCGTTCTTAATTTCTAATCTTAGGAACATTATCAAATTCCTGACTAGTTAATATTTTCATGATTGTTACGTAACTGTCGTGGTGAAAAATTAGATACAACTGTTTATACCTCACGGCTAACTGAGCACCGATCAAAGACTAGAATAGGCATTTTCAAAACTCACAATGGTATTCTCATGACTTTATAGGTCATTGCAGGGTTGAGTATTGTTTCAGTAATGCTGCGTGCCAACCACTTTTGGTAAACTCTTTACATTACTTTTTTATGCACTTATCCAGATCGTCTTGAACTTTAATGTTTGACCGGAACATCGAGGAAATTCTTCATTCACATGTTTCGCTGTTTTTAGATAGTGCGCTTCTCTTCCATAAGACGACAACGCCAGTGCACACAGATCAACGTAACCCCTATAGAGGTATAACGCATTCTTGGCTTGTGACGTGACATCCAACAAAAATGGTATGTTCCCCAAATGGGCCAGACATTAATCTCTCGAGCAGCTTTTGGAACCACCTTAAAGGGCCCAGAAAATGAGAATGATAAACCTTTTCCAAATCTTTGTGGTACTTCCACTACAATAACAGGGCCAGACAAACGAATACACTACCAGTGAAATAATTTGTGAAACTATCGATTATCAGTCAGTATCAGGAATTGATTCACACCAGTCACCTGTGCTATTTCTATTACTCTCTGAAAACTCAATGGCCACCAACCTAAAATGAATGCCACTGTCCTCCTTGTAGACTTGACACCAAATCACATCATTCTATTTGCATTACCTGGGCCTTTAACGGTTTGTTTTCACCGGTCAATGCCATTATGAACTGGAGGATATTATCACTGTTTTTGAACTTGCTGTTTTTGTTTTGTGTTTTTATTCTAGTATTAAAAAAATGGCAAGGCGAATGACACATGAATGGACTAACCAGTTAAGCAATTAAGAGAGTTTGAACCATTTTTTTTTTAAAAACCTACTGTTAGCGAATTACACGGAATCCTGACCCAAATCAAAGGAAATAGAGATGGGGCATTCCGAGTATGAGCTTGCTCGTTACGACAGTTACAAGATGAGATTTTTTAGAATCCAATTTCTCATAAATTGCTCTTGATCGGTTTGCAGACCACCTACCGAGGACGTTCGAAGGTGTACTGGACAACCAGTACAATAAAACCGCAAAATTTGTTTACCACACAAATTATAACTTGAACCAAACTTTTTAAAAAAAAAACGTGCTTTGATTTTCCGCCGTGCACGACAGAAAATACTAAATCAATCATCTTATTACATAAAGATGGCGCATTCGACTTATTCACATCACTTCAGGTGTGATGCAGAGGGCCATGCGATTACACAAAAATCGTATCTTAAACATAGAAACCCCGACTTTTCGCTCATTTAAGCCCCACCAAAAGTATGGAGTACTGTGGGACTTTTTAGCGTGATCTAGAATGTCTTGTAGGTTCTTAAATTTTGAACACTTTTAATTCCTAAGTACTGACATTGTTTAGTACAGTACAGTATAGGGACATTGCAAATGTTATTATGGGATTGATTCAAAAAAACACCCTCTGGGTGTGACTAATGCGTTGGTAAGCATTCGAAAATACAAAAACATACGGTTCGAACAAACAAGCCGGGGGGCGTTTCTTTCTGGCCGTCGAATCAATTTGAAGAATCTTTGATTTTCTGTAACTATGGTTCTAAGAATTGAAAAAAAAAAAGAGTAGTGTGAAATATTGCCAAACCTAGACGCACAGACACATTGTGTACCTCTAATCAGCTCCTCTTGTCGATAGAGGCAAATTGTAAGTGTAAACCTATAATGAATCGCAGGTTTTATACTATTTTTAACAGAGATACCATCTCTTAGGTGTGCACTGGGTTCTCCAAACTAAGCGTCACTCTGTCAAGTGGGTTAATCATTACAATATCATGTTAGACTCATCGATGCGACAGATGTAAGACTTAGCAATGACTATAGTACCAAAGTGCCCTCAGCGATTTCCAAAAAAAACTGAAACAAATCGCGCGCGGCCCCCTATTTTTCATCAATCCATTTTAGCACTGTATACAAAGGTATATTCATCCCAGCTTTTATGACCCAATTTCCACTTAAGCGACCTGGTAACCACTTCATATCTACTCTCCAACAGTCCATCATGCATTTTTTGGTCAAGCATTGGGTGTCCGCTTATGTCCGCCTACTTCCCCCAGTTTGTAGTTGTTTGGTAACACTCTGAATGGGTAGCTTAAGTGAATTAGGGGTCATGAAAGGTCTCTAGGCATGCCTTACGTAGGGTGTTGCGGCCATACCCCTCAAAATCCACAAAAGAAGAAATGGTCCCTTTTTTGATAGGGGGTTCGAAATGTCTAAAATTAAAGCTTAATTTTAGATGATTTTTGACGATTTTCTTCTGGTAATGAGGTGTTGAAAAAGCCCAAATGATGAGGGTGGTGTGGGTTGGTGGTAGGTCCACTTTTTACCCCCGGTCCACCAAAATGTCCACTTCTTTCAATGTTTATACCCCAAATAAATTCTGCGTATGGGTCTGTACGATTGGTCCATATAACAATGCTCCAAGGGCATACCAAATAGTTCGTCTTGTCGCAGCGTGCCCCGGGGGTAGCAAGGACCCCCGTGTATAGTTTATGCAATTATACGATACCTGTAAGAGCACTATTAGCTGAATGCCTATCCCACTTTTATCCGCATCACTCTTACCTGTGTAAATCCCATTGACAGAAGTTGAAACGGCTAACTGCCGATTTTGCAGTTGTTGTTGATGGAAGTTTCTAGTTTGGCAGGATAAAAAGATATTTGCTTGGCTATTTGATGACAAACCAACAATCACAGTTATTCAGCTTTTCTGTATAAATAAACTAGAAATTTAAAAGAAAGCAAGATTTCAAAATCAATGCAAAATTCATGTCCACTGCAAAGGAATATGTCTTTTCTGGTGAGACGAAATTACACTCTTAGAACAGGTCTAACTTTAGACCTGTCTCACTCTTTTGTGATACGACCTAATAAAAGTGTTTGGACAACAAATGTTTGGCGTGAGTAATCCTCATCATTGAAGTAGTTTGTCAATGATCCATCCGGCAACCGCCACAATCAGCGCCCTTTCAGGCACAATGGTATATTTTTAACGTGGACATGGCTTCTTCCATACATACATGTACACTGAACTTTACTTTAGCTCGATCTAAATCAGGTGGTGATAACACCTGACCCTTTTCACCACATGGGGAATAGCAATCGCTCTACACGTCCCAGATAAATGAATCTGCGTGCTTTAATCCTCGGCATCCTGGGCGGTTTTAATTTATATCATCAGCTATTCTTTGCTTGAATCAATGTAGTATTATATACATTCACTGGTATATTATTCAATCATTCTTTATTCATAAAACAACCAAAGATGTACAGAAAACCCAGACACGGTCTGGGAAATCCCAAACAAGGCATGGTATAGACGATCAAAATTAGATATTTACAAGCATCAAAACAACACACACAACACCCAGAACACACATGCCGCACACCCGCGCACCCCCCACACCCACTCACGCGATCACACACACACTTCACACACGCATGCGAGCACACTCCCACAGCATGCACGCACATACACTCACACACACCACACACATTTGGATATAAATAGAAAATACATTGGTTATTAAAAATACCTGGGTTATGAACTCAACATTTACTGTATGGGGCAATTTCCCAAGAAGGGCTATGACGCGCGTTCCAATGGTATAAGCTAGAATGGAGAGCAGCTGGCTCATATCCTTTATCAGGGTCTTCACTTGCCTCTTGCCTAATATTGAAATTGATTTCAGATGTTGCTCGGTTGTCATGTGAAATAAACACACGGCTACCATTGCAATACAGAACAATTGACACTCATAGCCCCTTTTCATTAAGATCTTGGGTAAGATGGTGTACTTTGATTCTTTACGTTCATGAGCTTTATCGATGTTAGTTTTGAAAGGAACAGTGAGCTCGATTATCTTAATGGAAACGCCATCATTTGGAAAACAACCATATCGGGCTTTAAATTAGTGACCAAAATGTTAGGGGGGATAGACCCTCCACCTGTTTGACTGGCCTGGCATGTCAGCATATATAGGCAGACTCGACTGGGATTTGTAATGTTTTTAACTATGATTCAAATTGATTTGACGCCAATTAGGCGTCCCTGCTCAAGAGAAACGGAAACATGAGTGGAGGACGTGATTGATGCGTCTCCTTATTATCCACTAATTTACAATTTACAGTAGTCCTTTTTACCCCAGTTACGGAGATTACTCAGTGTTGGGGCCAATAGTCATGGAGGCCGGACAGCAAAACTTAGCACGCCTCTCGGAGATTGTAGATAGCGACCTCCTTCAGGTCCATATGATGGAGATTCATAAGCTTGATAGTTACCCTTGCTGCAGGAGGCGAATATCAATCTTGCCAAAAGAGAATTGAAAATATTTATTTAAATTAATTTTTAATTTCAGATTTAAGTTTTTGCCAGGATTGGTTATCAGATTTGGAGGAAGCCAGCGGTAAAGGTTTGAGACCATTGCCTCGATCCTTTTGCTCATTTACGACCTCCATTGGACAATTTCACGCTCCGTTTAATTAAGAGCATGCACGCGTATCTGCTTTAACCATACAGCGTGCGTTTCTAAGCTATGAGATTCTAAATATATATCATAAAGTCTGGAGGCCTAGCCCCGTCGGGGCTATGGATAAAACAGAGTGGGGGGGGGGGCACCGGTAATGCGAGGCCAAGCCATTTTTAATGGCATTTGGTATAATATGGTCAACTGTTAAGTTGGGTATCACTAACTCGTAACCGTGAGCATGAATCTCAACGAAGGAGCCACATATTCAGAGTAATACGCATTTGATTCATTTCTAATGTGTGATGACTCAATCACGGATAAAACACATTAATTTAGTCTTTGACATTATCAAAGGTTCTTTGGTTTTACCCCTAAAGTAATTGTACTACCCAAAATTTTTCTGGAGCATCTTGCAGAGATTTCAGACTGTCACCACCACAAACGTGCAGTTATCGGAGCGACCACTACGAATAGACATATTTACACATAACAGGTTTTATAGTCAATTCATGGAACGATTAATATCAAAATCTCATTCATTGGTTTTTTGATGTTTTCTTTTATCAGTGGGTAAGAGACAAAAGTCCGTCGGCAAATGTAATGTAATTAAGGCTAATCCCTTCCAATATAACCCATGAGTATCTTCTTTAAGTTTGCGGTGTTGATGATTGGATCGAATACAGCTAAAAGCGGAGGGATATAATGGGTTGACAAATGGGTCACTTGAAATAACCCCCACTACGAAAATTGAAGGGGCTGCGCCCACCTGGGACTTTAATTTGCCCTGGATCTAGAATAGAGATTTTGGATATACTGCAACTTGAATCATGAATATTATTGCGTTTTTCATTGTATCCATTAATTAATTTGTTCGACGGCACCAATGGCATCGGCAATCAAAGAAAGTAACATGGATTGTTCCTCTTTTGTTTCTTGCATTCGCTAAAGCTCATTCATAACTCAGGTGATGTTCCACACAACCATTAATTCCTTCGGAAAGCTTTGTGGGTCTCAGGAGCCATAACTTGTTACGGAGCATATATCAGCAATGCGCTCCGATAAATCTGATGAACAACTTTCCTACGCAGGATTTAGTGAAATCATACTAAGTTTATCCTGGTTTTAGTGTGCACCCGCCTTTGTGAATAATGGTCACCACGCTTTTAACTCAGCTTTTGGATGGTCTCCGGTAATCAAAAGTTAGTAAAAAGGGTAGCAAGAAAGTGATGCTTTGATGGTAATTTTGCGAAGAACGCCGTACATTAACCCCTGGGTCCAGGTGATGAAGTTGCTTTTTTCTGTCCAAGGAATTAAGCGATGTCTTTTGGTCGAACTGGGTTCAGATTGAATTCGATACGAGAATCCGTATGAGATGGCAGATAAGGGAACCATGTTAAGCTGTCAATATTCACTGGGTTGCCGACGCCGTATTTGAGTTGATTTGTTGTTGCAAACGTTGCATCAAAGGGAGTACACATTCGTTTGATCATAGTTCCGTTAACGCACTGTTTGGAAAATTTCCAAAAGTTCTTATAATACAGATTTTCATGGTGACGGAAGTTTTGCTTTTACGCTTATTTCATCCATACGTTCAAATAATGTGAGTTTTGACGGCCTGACGGAGGCTTTCCGCGATCATCATCTGTTGCGTTTCCGACCACATGCTTTTTACTCAAAGAATTTTTTATAGCCTTTGCCTTTTTCAAACTAGTGTTTTCGTTAAGGGAAAGAATTTGAGAGAACATCTTTTATTATTTTGAAGAAAATGTGCACTTTTAGGTCTATTATACCCCACGTATTGAAAGGTATGTATTCATTATTACAGTCCTCATCTAGCATTTTTTCTCCTTTGATTCTATGGCCTATATGCGTGATATGGTAGATATCTTAAGTCCCACTCGCATTTAAAGCTTTCATCAGTTTCAAATCAAAGACACGCATACCTTTGGATATTGTAATCTTTGGTTCTTTGAAATGGGGTGAAACGGAACACCAGGGTGAATGAGGTAAGGCGAGGAAAGTGCTTTCGCCACTTGGCATCCTTGGCATCAGATAAAGAACTTATTTAATGATTGCTCGTGATTGTAGGGCACGTTTGTGTGTCAAGTGCGCTGTCTTAGCTTCTAAAATGCCGTTTTGTTCTGTTCAATTTACTTGTTTTATCTCAAAAATGTGGTTAGTTAACACCGAAAGGATAAAATCACAAGTGTTCACACTTTGCGAAAATTTAATTGATTGTTATAGTCCAAATAACCTGTTTAACCGAAAAGAACATTCATTTGTAGGATAGCTGATTTTTTTAAATTGCTCAGTATGTAATTGCGTGATCTTGAAATCAAGTAGGTGTGATATCGTGATAAGCTGCTTATCATTCCGTAAAGTCATATTGTATTAAGTCGATAGGGTTTCAGAATTTAGCAACGAATAAGGATTTGAATAACTGGATAAACGTCATCTTTCCTATTAAAATGGCACAGTTGGGATGTGGATCTTTACCCTTTTCCTTTTAACGAAGCATATTTCGAAAAGTGTTTAGAAGGTCTTTGCTTTGTTATCGGTTAATTAGAAATAACCGATACGTTAGAAGCATGGCGAACCGATTACGTAGTGGAAACGGATTTTCCTTAATGTTTTATAGCGTATTATGAAAGCAGTTGAATGAAGATGTTTATTTTCATTCGCTCTAGAAGCATCGATAATGGCAACATGGACGTGTTATCTGAAAGTCAAGCTTAATTGCTCGCCACTATGTTATGCTTTTTTTTACCAAGTCGTATCGGAAAAGTTGCTAAACGGCAAAAGTGCCTTACGACCTTTTAAGGCAATGTCATTTAAGTAAGGATTTAAGTAATGGAGAAACCTTTAGAAACATCATGCAATTCATCAGCTTGTGCAAAAATCTATTTGATTAAAGATACGCCACCTTTAAAATGGCCACAACTACTGTCAAAGATTGGCATTAGAATTTTTTTTAAAATCGAAGAACGGAGATCAAAAGCAATACCATGTCAATTTTACGTATAATTTTAAAGATGAAAAAGAGAAGTGATCGTAGAATTAAGGTAAGTTAAAGAATATGCGTCAAATGTCCACAATATATCTTAACCCGAGTTTAACTTACTGTGAAAGCTGTCAATATTTCGTAGGACAGCTTTGTATATTGTACTCTCAGGAATTGGATTAGTGAATGCATTTGTCAGAAGTCGTCACCCTGAAGCCAACCACAATCTTGTTGCTACTGTTGGTTAATTCACAAGAATGACACAAAACATACATTAGTTCTGCTATCCAATGAAACTATATTGATCCGTATCAAATGTCTGATTCAAACTAAAAAAAACAAAAAAAAGAAACAACACTTTCTATATCAAAACAATAAAAGACAACCATACGCCATGAAACAAAGTGCAGAAAAATAAAACATCACACTCAGTACCAAACTTCCATATTTATTATGGAGGATTGTATTCCTCGTCGCACCAATACATTTAGCAGTTCAGGAAACAATTGCGTCAAAAGAGAAATCAAGTGCTACTTAGCACAGCATAGACAGGGTATAACATTTGGGTTTCCCGCTTCTTACGTAAAGATGCATCTCGTGAGGCCAGCCTCTTTTTATTTGGGGGTGGGGCGGGGTGCTAAGTGATGGGGGGGCAAAATTGAATTATGGATATTTTAGAGCAATGTTTGCCAAATCTCTGATTTTGCCACCTTGGGTGATGGTTGCCTAAATCGCCGAATTTTTGCCAAAGTCCGTCATTTTTCTTTCGGCATTAGATATTCGCGATAAAAGGTTAGATCTATAGTTTCATCGATTCTATTGGCCGCCACTGTTAAAAATGTTCTCTTAAAAAGACTTAAGGCTATTTACGCTTCCTAAGCTATTTTAACTGGTCCCAGCCATGACTCAAAACCTGCAAATAACCCACCTGCCAGTCAAAACCCTGTTTCATTTTAATGAACTTTTGAACAGTGTGGGCGTTTTAAGTTATGACGAAATGTTCTCATCACACAGCTTCATTGGCTACTGATTGTATACGGTCAGAAATAAACAGTACGAAATATGCATCCATAATAGAATGAATCTGCAAGCATGACTAGGCGACCCACATTAGTCAATTTCTTTGTTGTATATTTAGTACGATCAAGGATTATACCTATTTAGGAAAGTACAGTGCTTCCAGTGACTCGAGATTGAAGTCTTATGCGGGCATTATTTTCAATATCATTTAACCCTCGTCTACCTGACCATTTGGTACCAACACACGGAAGCGGGAAGGAGAGGTTGCCACCCCCTTGATATTTTGTTATTGTGTGTTAAAAATACACAATTCGTATAAATGTTAGCTTAAAGATTCTTCTTTATAGGGTACCAAATAAGCGCAACTTTTGTCCACTACGACATCACCTATGGTCATAGTCAAGTATTGAACATAATGGATATAGGGACAAGATTGATATTATTACCC